>APFE031322797.1:11230-32615 GCA_000404065.3 Pinus taeda | reverse complement strand
ATAAAGCTACATCAAATGAGTATTTTTTATTTGAATTGGATCATTATATTTTTTTCCATCCATATCGATGCATTTGGAGTGGAAAAAGTGGAGGAATCAGCTCACAGGACCATTTTTACTAGCGAAGCCTAGTTTGGTGAAACGGGGTCTAAAACCTTCTGAGAGCATTTTGAGGCATCAAACGACATTTTTTAGGGATAAGATTTTCTGATTTTGTGCAGAACAATTTTTTTGCTATTCTACACACATATATCTTTCTAACAGTGCAAGAAGCACGTCAATCCGAGTTTGCATGCGAAAGTTATGCCACTCAGGAGTTGACCTTCCTGTTTTCACACCTATAGCTCAGGAGGATGCCACGTCATCCCCCATTATTTATGGAAAAGGGGCTAAACACGTATTTTTTTAATTTAAAATACTCTATAATATTCTATATTGTAACTCTATTTAATATTTGATGTAGTCAAAATTAACCACTAATAGGCTATCAGGCTATGTTATAACTGGGCCACTATGAGGAAGAGGAATTTCGTTCTTTCGAGAGAATTTTGTTCCATAGCTAAGCAAAGTTAAACATGAGAGATATGAGGTAGATAAAATAGAGATGATTTGTGCACTATATAATCCCATGGGCCACAGGCATTACATCTTTGTAACTGCAGCCATATTTCCAGACAGAGAAAGAGAGAAAAGCGGCCTCACCTTCCAATTGGGTTTTCTCCCAAAAGGGTTTCCCACAAAGCATATCTTCTGTCTTATGTGTGTGTGTGTGTGTGATTATTTTTTCATTATCTACTTTTCTGCATAATTTCCATTTACATTCATGCATTAATTACAGTAAAATCTACAGATATACAATTTAAATAAAACTATAATAGTGTAGAATCTCATATTTTAAGATAATATTATTAGATCTGTTGTGACGAATTGTCGAGTGGAAAATACATAATAGTTTACAGATCAATTTTCAAATATTACAACTTTGACTTGGAAATATTTATGTGTATATAGATTTTAATATATCCATAGTGTTTGGTCAATTTAATGTTCTTAAATTGCAAACATAAGTTATCGACCAGAGTTGGTAACTTATGAAGTGCAGGTGCACTATATATGCTAGGAGCCTTTCCTTTAGTTTGTAAGATGATGGTTATATTTGTTTTGGGATTTTTGTTGTTATCTAGGTTCATATTAGATTAGAGTTATATTTTTACAAATTAATAAGTGGAGGTTAACATATTTTTAGACTGATCTACCAGGTCATACCTATATTAAGTATCATTCTAAATCATCTCATGTTAATCATTCTACCATTATGAATCTATCCTAAACACCTTGCTGCTATGAAATAGAGTATTGAAATTTAAATGATTCTAAGAGCAAGAAAACGATCCTTCAAAAGATGTGTACAAAGTATATACAAACTCTGATTCTAAAAAGCATGAAAGTAATCTTCTAATGTTGACTACAAAATATATACAAGTTCTAATTCTAAAAGAATAAAAATATTGATTGTAATTAAGCAAAAAACATTGAAGAACTAAACCATTTAAAAGACTTTGAAGTAATGTAAGCACAAATGAAATAAAGAAATGATAAAGGAAATAACTAAGTTATAACGAAATAATGAAACAACAAAACAAGGAAAGTAAACTAAAACAAAATGCAATAATAGAAAGCAATAAAATGAAGTAAACTAAACCTTGACTGTCTGCAGGGGCCCTCCGCATACAATAGGTGTAAATCACACTCACATATACATCGAATAACAGAAAGGTAACTTTAATTTCATACAAGAACAAAGGTCCATTTGAAAATTCTTTAGAAATTTAACTATTACTTCCTACTTATCTTTTACAGAGGATACATGTTTATATATAAAATGTGTGCTCAACAATTTGAGAATTCTATGCCTACAGGTATTTTAATCAATCCTTATTCAAATTCAAAACTTTATAGTAAAAGCATTATCTCGATGATTTTCTATTTGGAAATAAAATCATAGAAACGTGATGCATTCAGACTTCTGCTGCTACGTGTTTGACTCATGTCTTTGACCACGCCACTATGTGGTTCCTTTATTGAATTGGCTCGAGCGAATAGGAGGAGATCCATGAGGGGATCGATCCTCAACCACCCATGTGATTCTTTGTTTCGTTGGTGCACCAGAACCCTGCAAACCATGGAGATAGTTGCAAATTTATAAAATAGTTGCAAAATCATGTTAATTTTGTAGCCAATGCAACCTTTAACATAACAATAAGGCACATTAATGAATATGAAAAATAATACATATGATATCTTTTACCTTATCAAAATCTATGATTTACTGCTTTTATTGAGTTGAGAGCGATGATGAAAAAGAGGAAAATGGAGGAAAAGGGGTGTGAAAACAAAATAATTATGGAACTCTACATTCCCCCACACTGAAGATTTTGTATGTCCTCATACAAAACACAAAATTGATATCTTTATTGAACTACTTCGTTTTCTTGGACAGTTCTTCCAGTGCATCTAACTTCATCCTTTTCACTTTCTTTCTAGTCATTTCCATCCTTGGTTTCCTCATGAGGATGTTGTATTTCAAGTTTTTAACCTGTCTCTGTAAAGCCCTATTTGTCTTCTTCAGTTTCTTGTTCTTATTAAACCACAGACTTAGATGTAAAAGGAGATTGTCACTCTTAGCTATTTGGATTTCATTTTGTGCTTTCAAGGCTTGATTTTCATTTTTAATGTACCTGTTTAATGTCTCCATTTCGAAGATTTCATGTTTTAATACATTGATTACTGGAGGTTCTCGTGGTTCATTAAACTAAACTTCTTCTTCCTCTTGAATTGGAAATTATGTTCTGGTTGCATCCCTTTTCTCCGTGGATTCAATATAATCATAAATATCTTACTGCACAGGCTCAATTTCTGGCATTCTTCATCTTGGGATCTGAGAAGACGAGGCAGAAGTTGGTGATGAAACCCTTGGTGATGTGCTTGGAGAAATTCTTGAATCTTCTTCTGCCTCTACATCCTCTTCTGTTTCTTCATTGATATGCTCTATGATCTTTGAGGGTAAATCTTTTGTTGAGTTAAGTCTGGTACTCCTTCCTACACCTGTGATAGGGGTCTTTTGAGTTTTCTTTGTTTCTATTTTATGCTTCTCTGTTTGAGGTGAAATATGTGTCCCTTTACTGGCTTTCTTTCTTATAACATTTCTTTTGTTTATTTCTCTAAAACTTCTACAAGAGGGATGTCATCCTTTGACAATTCCTACGAATGTTGTGGTTCTTGTTCCTATGTCCTATCAATTTTTCTTTTCCTCCCCCTCTTAGGTCTACTACTATTTGGCTACCGATGAGTTTCTTCTTGAAAGTGATTCCTTACTAAAAATATTTCCCAATTATCAGCTATGTTTTGGAGATGAGATTCAACAAGTATTTTGACTAGACCATGGTGATACATTGTATTATATATGAACTGAATTCTCCTTTGAACATTCCTTGACATCTTTCTAAGACTATTCAACAAGAAATATGGAATATTATCTCATTTTATTCAAGAAAAATCATTGGAAGCTAAATATGATAGAAAAACATACATCAAAACCTTCCTTCACAGGTAAGAAATTATTGGATTATTAGAAGCACATTCCTCCACTTATTTTTTAATGCCATGCTTGGAATTCCCTTATTCAAAATGGTGGTGTCCATGCTTGGTTTCTTCAGGAAAACCTTACAGTCTTCTCTTTCAATACCTCTATTTTTAAACCAATTTTCAACAATCTATGGTATTCTAGTGGCTTCAGCTATAAATGACTTTGTCACTATGAATTTGATGTCTCCTATCTCCACTTAGACTCCCTCAAAATCTCAGGTGAAGGATTTGGTCACTTCCTTATGGAAGCCATCAAATTTATCTATAAATTCCAGCCACTACGGCTCCTACAATAATTCTTTTGTCTGTGGATATCGCTCCAAAAATTTCTTCCCTATTGGCTCTGTTCTGACTATCACTCCCATGGTCGAGAAGCTTTGTTTCAAAAATTATTTTGTTTGACAGGGTAGGATTGCTTCGTACGATTTTTAAAGCAGAAAAGGCCGAGAGCATGAGTGATGGAATAATGAGAGAGTAGGTATTGAGGGTATAAGGGAGTGAGGCAAAATCTAACCATTAAGATCATTCATTTTTATGATTTGGGCGATCGGTTTAATGGATCGTAATATGAGTTATGATGACTGGGAGTGAATGGTAGATTATACACGTTTTGACATGACACGATCAACTCTTTGCAATAATGATTTTTATTTTTGGTAATATTATGTCTTATGATTCATGTATCTAATGTTTTGATCCCTATTATTAAATTAAATAAGTGCATACCTTTGAATTATTTTCTTTCTAACCTTTGGTTGCCTTTTTATGTTGTCTTTAGGTACTTTCTAGTGGAGGGAGTGAATCATTCCTTCAATTGTATCATCAGAAGTTTCTGTCAATTTGGCCGCAGAAAGTTATCAGAGTTGCAGAAAATCAATAATTCTTTCGCTATTTATTTTTTGAAAAGAAAGGGATAAAAGAAGATGGAATTCTAGAAAATGGGATACAAAGAAAATTAAAGATGCCAAGAATTCTTGGTTTTCACCTTGAATTTTCTACATAAACATGACAACAATTATTGGTTTTCATGTTTATACACATTATTATTTATTTTATTTTATTGTTTATATATATGAAAAACAAAATTTTAAGGTGGATGATAAGAAGAATTATTCTTGACCAACTTCAAATCAGAGTTGTCTTGGAAAATCTTTACAAATTCCTCCTTTGTCATTGGCATATGATAGATCCTAAGTCGATGTCCATTCACTAAGAGAGGAACTTTTTCTTCATCAATAGTCTTAATTCTGACTACTCCATTATCAAAAATATTTTCAATCTCATAAGGCCCAAGCCAGTGAGTTTGAAACTTTCCTTGGAAATTTTTGAACTTTGAATCAAAGATTAATGCCACGTCTCCTAGCTGAAATTTTCTTTCTTTGATGTATTTATCATGCCATCTAAATCTCTGTTGTTGGACTAAACTAGTCTTTTTGATAGCATCTTGCCTTATTTCATCAAGCTCACTGAGTTGTCCCATTCTTCACTTTTGTGCTTCTGATAAGTCAAATCCCAACTTGACTTCTATCTTATAAGTCTGAATTTGGAACTCAATTGGAAATAGAACTTGCTTCCCATAAACAATTTCATAGGGAGTATGTTCTATAGTGTTTCTCAATGTGGTACGGTATACCCATAAAGCTTTTGAAAGCTTTTCTACCCAATCCCTTTTGTGCAACTGAACTGTCTTGGTGAGGATTTCTTCAATCACTTTGTTGGTAGACTCTTCTTGTCCATTTGCTTGTGGATGGTATGTAGTAGATTTTCGATGCTTGATTTTATATTCTTCCAATATTTTTTGCACTACTCTGGATGTAAATTGCTTTCCTTGATATGTTACAATTTCTCTTGGGACACTAAGATGAGTAAAAATATCCTCGAGAAGAAATGAAACTACAACATTTTCAGTAGCAAAAGAAAGTACTTTAGATTCTACCCATTTAGTAACATAATCAATGCATACAAGAACATATATTTTTTGTTTTGAAGATAGATTAATTGGTCCAACAAAAGCCAATTTTCAAAAGGTTCAATGAGTACTTGAGGTTGTAGTGGCATCTCATCTGAAGAAACATGTTTCCCCATTCTTTGACAACTATCACACCTCTTAACATATTCCTTGGTATCCTTAAAAAGGGAAGGCCAATAATATCCTAAGAGAAGGACTTTGTAAGCAGTTCTTTTATCATAAAAATTACCTCCACATGGTTCATCATGGAATGCTTTAAGTATCTCTGGTATTTCATATTCTCTTACACACTTTCGGATGATGAGATATGGTCTTGTCTTGTATAATTCTTCATTTATCCATGAATAAGATGCACTTGTTTGGATTATTCTTCTCTTTTCTCTAGGAAACAAATAGGAGGGTAACTTCCCTGTAGCTAAATAATTGGCAATATCTACAAACCAAGGTGATTTAGTAGATAGTACAAAATGATATTCATCAGGAAATTTATCCTCTACAAGTGTATCATTTTTTCATTTTGAATTCTAGATAAAAAGTCGGCAATTGTGTTTTGTTTTCTAGGTTGAGCGAGAATGGTGATATTAAATTCTTGTAACAATAATAGCCACCTTGTTACTCTATCATTAGTAACTGGTTTGTCCATAAAATATCTAATGGCAGAATGGTTCATATGAACGAAACTTTCATAGCTAGTGATGTAATGTCTAAATTTATTAATGGCATGAATGACAACTAAAAAATCCTTTTCAGTTATAGTATAATTTAGCTCTGCAAGAGTTAAATTTTTACTGGTATAATAAATGGCGTAAGGAGTGAGATATTTTTGTCCTAGCATAGCTCCTAGAGTTGTGTCTGAAGCATCAGTTGATATATGAAAAGGCAATTTCCAATTAGGTCCTTTTAAGATAGGTGCTTCAAAGATCTTCATTTTCAAAGTTTCAAAAAGCCTTTTGACAATCAGAGTTCCAACTGAATTCACAGTGTTTGGTGATTAATTTGAAGAGTGGAGATGAATTTTTTGTGAAGCTTCCTATGAATCTTCTATAATATCTGGTAAAACCAAGAAAACTCCTAACATCTCTTTGACAACTTGGGATTGATAATTTGGAAATAATTTCTACTTTAGATGAGTCCACCTTAATTCCATATCCTAAAATATGGCGACTTAAAATAATTCCTTCATTAAACATCATAAAACATTTCTCATGACTTAATGAAAGATTTTCCTCTTTGCATCTTATGAGAACTTTTTTTAAATTTTTGAGTGCTTCTTCAAAATAATTTCCATAAACTATAAAATCATCCATATACATTTCCACAAAATCATGAATAAGATCAGAGAGAATTCCTAGTACTGCTCTTTGGAATGTTGTTGGGGCATTGCATAATCCAAAAGGAAGTACTTGGTAAGCATAAGTCCCCCATGAACAGGTGAATGTGGTTGTGTCTTGATCTTTAGGGGCCACCTGAATTTGATTATACTGACTAAAATGATCTAAGAATGAGAAATAATTTTTCCTACTAATGTATCTAAAACTTGATCTATGAATGGAAGTGGAAAATGATCTTTCAAAGTAGCTTTATTCAATTCCCTGTAATCAATGCATACTCTCCATTTTCCATTTTTCTTAGGAATGATTACTAGGGGTGAAACCCATTGACTTTCTGATATTGGATAAATGAAATTTACATTTAACAGTTTCTGCAATTCCTCTTTGACAATTTATTTTAAATTTGGATTCATTCTTCTTTGTGGTTGTCGAACTGGTCTAGCATTTTCTTCAATATAAATATGATGCATGCAAGTTTTAGGATCAATTCCCTTCATATCAGTGTATTCCCATGCATATGCAAAAGAGTGTTTTTGCAATATTTCTACTTATTTCTTTTTTTGTAAATCTTCCAGGTTTTCATTGATATTCAAAATTTTCCTTGGAAGAATTCCTATTGAAGCGTCTCCAAATTTTTCCATAGAATGTAAATAAATTTGTCTAGATGATAGATATACAATATTACATTGTTCTTGAAAATCCTAACTATTGTCACAATATAAAGAGGGTTCATTATTTTCTATTGAATTTAAAATTTGATCCTCTTCATTTATTTGTGCAATAGTGAAAACTGGTTGTATATCATTATCATCATCTATCCATTCTTCATTTTCTACTCCTATCATTGTTTTTGTAGGTGGGTACAATGTAATTTTATTTGTTAAGCTTCCATCTGAGATAAACATGTCTCCTGATCTACAATTGATAAAAGTGTTGAGCTATAGAAAATGTATGTTTTATCCTCATATTGGCTTAATTAATCATTCATCTTTATATGTTTATCTTCAATTTTGAAAAGAATTTAGAAGAAACAAGTGTAGAAGCCAAATAAAAGCAATCATTAATGAATTGGGTAATTTTGGGCATAAAAGATAACTCTCGCTATTTTTATATGCAGGAAAGTGAATTGAACGATTGTTGTTCAAATGATAGAACAACAGTGCCCAGGAAAAGATAGAGGACAACGTTTCGATCATGAAGACTAGCAGAAGACTAGGAGAATCAAGTTTATTTTGTAATGAAATCAGATTGTCGGTTGCGAAATCCTCAAGATCTCCTAATCCTAAGGATTTGTTTCTATCTGTTTATCTCTCATAGGTTATATAAAGCCGACAGGTGAAATAGGATAGCTAGCTAGAAATTTGGAGATTGTAATTGTTCACTTTTGACACAGAATATTCTCACTATGGTGATGATGTAACTATATTATCGAGTTTAATGAGGAAGACTGTGTTTTACCTATAATCGTATTCTGAGTCTTTTGACAATGACTTCTAGAGACTTTGGGTTGATTCAATAGGAGATTTACTACTTTAATTGTGTCATATTTATTTATGTTTACTCTTGCAATTGTTTAATCATGTTATTTCATGAAATTAGGATTATTTTGATTGTTGTAAGTATTGATTGCCACGATTTACCTTTTCTATTCAAACCAGATGCTAGATCTTGCTATGTTCACAATTGTGTGTTAATCTTGGATGAATTTACCAGATTAGTTTAGTATTTGAATTTTGATTATTCTAAAGTAGTCTTATTTTAATTCATGGTTGTTGCTTTCAGTTAAAAGCTTAAATATTTGTTGTTCTTCATTTGTTGTATCTTTCTTGTCGAATGAATTATTGTTGATACTAGTTAGATCTGCTAAGAGTGATTCCCTTTACTTGCATTCAGATTCATATTCTACACAATAGATTGAAATAGATTTGAAAATTCTTTAAGGTTTGTTTTGGATTAAACTTCAAGAATTAGATATTAATTTTGCAACGATCTGAAATCATTTCATTTTGAATTAACCTCTGAATTTACTTGCATAGACAATGCTAAACACTCTTGAAATAAATAGATTTACCATAGTTTTATAATTAATGTAGGTATTAAGGTTTCTTTTAATAGTCATCTTAGTGCACCAACAAAAAGCATCGGTTGTATCTAACAATGGTCTTCCTAAAATTAATAGATGTCCTCCTAAATTATTCTTGGGTGTTAGAATCATGAAATCAACAAGATATTCCCAAGAATCTAAGGATACATATATATCTTCTAACACACCATCAGGTTTGATTACATACCTATATGTTAATTGTAACAATGTTGGTGTGTATTGAAGATCAGGAAGCTTCAATTTATCCATAGTTTGTTTGCTCATTATGTTTATGGTTGTTCCTAGATTAATCAATGTGTTTGGTATTTCAATTCCATTGATGAGTTTTCTCACAATGGGGCTTCCTTGATCTAAATATTTTTGAATTGTAGCCTTCCCCATCATGATATTTGCAATTCTCCCAACTAGTTGAATACTTTTTATTTCTTTTCTTTTTCTTCTTGATCCTTGAGTACTCAATTCCTTAATTGCTTTTTCAAAATTTAGTATTTCTTTTATTTCTTGTAATAAAGGAATTTTTATACAGACATTTTTCAATTCATCTAACATATCATAATCAGGCAAAATGATTTGTTTATCTACTCCTTTATCGATTTTGAACCTTTCAAGAAAAGGTGGTCTTGAGATAGATATTGAAGGTTATTCTATAATAGGAGTATTATTAGAATGTGCAGAATTTTTTTATGTTTCAATATTTTCTTTCTAAGGAAGGGAAATCTCTTTTTCAGAGTTATTATTATATTTTTTAGAATTCTTTAAGGGAAATCTTTTTTTCAGAGTAACAGAAAAGGAATTTTTTAGCTGTCATAACTAGCTATCAAGTTTTTTTGTATATTGATCATTAATCCATTAGATACTTAGGTAAAAAACCAATCACAAATGGTTGAGTGACTTGTTGGTTGTTACTTTTGCAGGATTTCGATATCACCATTAAATACTATCCAGGGAAGGAAAACCTAGTCGCATATTTTATGTCTCGGGTTCCAAAGGTAAATGATCCACTAGCATTGGATGACTAGTTTCCAGACTAACATTTGTTTATTGTAGTAGTTAAAATGGCATGGTATGTAGATGTAAAAAACTATTTGGCGGTAGGAAAGCTGCCAAGACACTTGACAACAAGGGAAAGGAAACAATTTGTCCACCGCAACATCTAATTTTCTTAGATTGGTGGATACCTTTTTCATATGGGGTCTAATATGTGCATACACAGATGCATTCGTGAAGATGAAATCTACAATATCCTGAAGGCCTCCTATGACGAGCCTTGCGAAGGACACTTTGCATATCACAAAACTAGGCACAAGTCACTACAAATGGGATATTATTAGCACACCATTTTTAAAGATGATAAGAAATATGTCCAGGATTGTGATAGTTACCAAAGGATGGGTAGTCCTAGACAATCTGACGAAATGTCACTGCAGCCCCAATTCGTAATAAAACCTTTCAAACAATGGGCATTCAATTTTGTTGCCCCATTTCATCTGCCATGAAACCAAAATGCCTATATATTGGTTTCTATAGACTATGTAACAAAGTGGGTAGAAATAGTAGCTTTCCCAAGAGCTATGGAAGAAGTCGTAATTAATTTCCTTTTTGAGTTATTGGTGCCATATGGTTTACCCAGGGAAGTGATAATAGATGGAGGGGAGAAATTTGTAGGACATAATATTACAACCGCTCTATAGAACCACCAGATCACGCATAGAGTCACTTCCCTGTATCACCCACAGGCGAATGGGTAGGTTGAAAGCACTAATAAGGTCATCGAAGCAATTCTGACCAAGACAGTTTTGACACATCGACAAGACTAGGCTTGTAGACTGCCAAAGGCCTTGTGGGCCTATCACACAACTTGGCGAAATACTATTGGATATTATCTGTACCAACTTGTATTTGGCAAAGAACCCATATTTCTTGTTGAATTTGAAACAAATACTCTCAGAACAGCCTAGGCAGTGGGACTGGATCTGACGAAGGCCCAAACTAAATGAGCTCAACAAATAAATGAATTGGATGAGACTTGACTACTTGCTCTACAACACACCATAATTATTCAGTAGAAAAGGGCTAAGTGGCATGACAATCTTATTAAAAAGAAGACATTTCAGAAAGGAGACTAGGTGCTCCTCTATGATTCCAAATTTCAAGACTTTCCGGGTAAGTTACAGACAAGGTGGCTTGGCCCATATGAAATTCAAGAGGTGCACAATAATGGCACTCTCACTCTGACCACCATTGATGAGTCTGGTCATTATTTCTAGGTGAATGGACATTGAGTACGTCTTTATCATAAACCACTCACCAAAGAGTCTTTTTGTCAACAGGTACATGATGATCCCACTATGAAAATTTTAGTTACAGGGGGTAATAACCTGACAACTTTAATTTCATGAAAACTTATCTCTCTTCAGATGTAAATAATGTATATATTTTTCTTATGGTTGGTTGTAATTTATTTTAGATAGGCATCACTATGTAAATATGGGGATTTCTCTTGTTTTTTGATGTGTTTAATAATTGTTGTTTAGTCAGTTGAAAATTTGTTTTTCAATCAATTAAACAGCTCTGATTTCTTTTCTGCATGTTTTTTGTTCAATCAACTGAACAATTGTTTTTCAGTTAATTGAACAGTTCTGATGCCTTTTTGCGTGTTTTTTGTTTAGTCAATTGAACAACTACTATTCGGTAGAATGAACAATTGTGATTTCTTTTTTCTTAAGACCAATAATTGGTTTTCCAGGTCATTCACTTTTAATCATGTAAACATTTTTCTCTCCCATGTTTTCTTATCAAAAAAATATTTTTGGATTTGATAAAGGAAAAATATTAATATTAATACCATTATGACTTGTAAAACCTTTGATGGTTATATGTATTCTAAAACTGGCCTGGTTCATCTATATAATGACTGGTTGAATATCTTCTCTTTAGACATATCATAAAATGACTCACTATCTTAATACCATGTTGGTTTATCTTTCACACTTTCAATTGATAATTCCCTTTGGTATGATGATATTGGGATAAGTGCATAACTTTCATAGGCATTTTTTTACTTCTCACGCCATCCCTAACTCTTAAGGAGTAAATAAGCCTCCCTCCCTTTACAATAAAAATATGAAAATATGGAAATATGAACATATGAAAATTCAATAAAAATCTTCTTAAAGAGGATAGGGGTCTCATCACGAGCCAGCCTACAATGATCATAAGGGTGTAACAAGTGGAATTCCATTATGGCCACCACACCAGGGTAATGACCTTCTAGATAATCAAAACCGTCAGAAGGATAGGATGTCTCATCATGAGCCAACCTGATCGCTTTGTTATATCTTGGTGAATGGCACTATGATTATCTGGTTACCATGCCAGCATAGTCGTCTCTTTATAGCAATAAAAAAAGAAAACCATCTAAATGCTAAAGGGAGGACTCTGGCTCAATTTTTCATTAAAAAGAAACCTTGTTGAGGCTATGAATGCTTGTTGGCAGCAGTGCCTCTGCTTGTGGTATTGAAGTTCTATATTAAATTGCCAAATATTATTTATCCTATTATTTCCTATTGATTCATTTCTAAAGGTGAATTTACCATTTGAACAACGTTTATAACTAAATTAACCAACATGCATGGTAAATTATGCTTTTATATGCATTATATCAATATTATTTGATCAATTGATACCAACAATCACTATCATTTATTGTTGGTCATGTTGTCATTATATTTCACCACCTAAGGACATATCCCTTTGCATAATGATAAATTCGTTGTTTTGATCCTTTTACGATCATTTCAAATCTTTGTGACTTGTACTGCTCTAACTGTTTTCTATCATATTTATGTCGCTTTCATTGTTGTCCGGCCGCATTTATGAATTCCTCGTGCCCTTTCCCTTTTTCCCATGCTTATGGTTGTGGACGCCCTTTTCTGATTGGAGCGGGGAAGGTTTTCATTATGAATAGTGTGCGTAATAATTATCAAACTATTTTCTTATTAGAGTGGGTAAGGTAAGCATTATGGATAACATGTGAATTAATTATTAAGTTGTGCCAAAAATTTTTGATATGAAAAACAACATCATTGCCCATTAATAACAACTTGGAATCAACGTCATTTCTCTTTTAAAAACTTTTAAATTTTGTGTATAGTTTGTGCTGCTCCAAACTATGAAATTGTGAGAAAGCCCATGCAAAAGTGTGAAGTGAACCAACTATTGAGAAACAACAACCATGGGAGGAAAACCTATCTAGAGTGAACCTACATTACTCCAAGTAACAGAATAGGCTCACGAAATTCTTGAGTGCGCTGGCTGGCTTCAATACCTAGCCAAATTATAGGGATTCTAGAATGAAATAACACCTAAATTCTGCAAAATTTACAAGATGGATGCACGACAATGAATGGCATAAATATAATAGTTTCTGAAGGCACAACATGGTATAGATTTATGGGTCAAAGGAGAACCCATGAAACCCTTACATCTCTCTGTCCGACATAAACAGTTTATGCAAAAAGACAAGATTGTGACTAAAATGGGACCACTCCATACAGATATTATACAGGAAGGAAGAGAATATTTTCGGGACATTAAGGGAGAATCTTTGTTGGTAGCAAGGAAAATATGGGAAGCTTCCACTAAAAATGTCAAAAATCGAGAGCCATTTGGGTACAAAAAATTTAAAGTTGTTGATGCTCGCTTGCTCATGTACAAAAATATAGTCCTCGACATGGGTCCTGCGTAGATCAAATGTGGTTACAGATGACCTATTATTTGGTACCCCCTTAAGGGTATTATTGTGATTATGATTTGCCATATTACTGTGTACACCAGGCTTTCGCAATACTTAAACAAAAAAAATGGTTTTAGGCTATATAAGGAAGAAGTTTATCCTGCTTATTCTTTGACACAACTGCACCTCAATCATCTTATTCCATGAGGACATGCAAAAAGGTAAGTAGGGGAGTATGTTGGGTCATAGAAAAGGTACACTTTATCCTCATATTGGATTAATTAATCATTCATCTTTATATGTTTATCTTAAATTTAGAAAATAGTTTAGAAGAAACAAGTGTAGAAGTAGAATAAAAGAAATCATTAATGAATTGGGTAATTTTGGGCATAAAAGCTAACTCTCGTTAATTTTATATGCAGGAAAGTGAATTGAGCAATTGTTGTTCAAATGATAGAAGAACAGTGCCTAAGAAAATACAAAGGACAATGTTTTGATCATGAAGACTAGTGGAATACTAGGAGAATCATTTATTTTGTAAAGAAATCATATTTTCGGTTGTGAAATCCTCAAGATCTCCTGATCCTAAGGATTCGCTTCTATTGTTTGTCTCTCATAGGTTATATAAAGCCAACAAGCAAAATAGAAAAACTAGCTAGAAATTTGGAGATTGTAATTGTTCACTTTTGACACAAAGTATTCTCACTACGGTGATGTTGTAACTTTATTATCTAGTTTAATGAAGAAGACTGTGTTTTACCTTTAATTGTATTATGAGTGTCTTTCGGTAGTGACTTCTGAGAGACTCTAGGCCCGGTCGATAGGAGATTTACTGCTTTAATTATGTCATATTTATTTATGTATACTCTTGCAATTGTTTATTCATGTTATTTCATGAAATTAGAATTATTCTAATTGTTGTAAGTATTGATTGCTACGATTTACCTTTGTTATTCAAACTAGATGCTAGATCTTTCTATGTTCACAGCCACATGTTAATTTTGTATGAATTTATCATATTAGTTTAGTATTTGATTGTTGTTTATTCTGAAGTAGTGTTATTTGAATTCACAATTATTGCTTTCAATTAAAAGCTTGAATAGTTGTTGTTTTTCATTTGTTCTAGCTTTCTTGCTGAATGAGTTATTGTTGATACTAGTTAGATCTGTAAGAGTCATTCCTTTTACTTGCATTTAGATTCAGTTTTTTGCACAATATATTGAAATATATTTGAAAATGCTTTAAGGTTTGTTTTCAGGTTTGTTTTGGATTGAAATTCAAGAATTAGATATTAATTATTGCAACGATTTGAAATCATTTAATTATGAATTAACCTCTGAATTCACTTGCATAGACAATGATGAACACTCTTGAAATAAACAAGCTTGCCCTAGTATTAAGGTTTCTTTTAATAGTCATCTTAGTGCACCAATAAAAAGCATCGAGTGTAGCTAACCATGGTCTTCCTAAAATTAATAAATGTCCTCCTAAATTATTCTTGGGTGTTAGAATCATGAAATCAACAGGATATTTCCAAGAATCTAAGGATACATATATATCTTCTAGCACACCATCAGGTTTGATACAGACCTATCTACTAATTGTAACAATGTTGGTGTTTATTTAAGATTAGGAAGCTTCAATTTATCCATAGTTTGTTTGCTCATTATCTTTATGGTTGTTCCTAGATCAATTAGTGCGTTTGGTATTTCAGTTCCATTGATGAGTGTTTCACAATGGGGCTTCTTGGATCTAAATATTTTGTAATTGTATTCTTCCCCATCATGATATCTGTAATTCTCCCGACTATTTGAATTCTTTTTATTTCTTTTCTTTTTCTTCTTGATCCTTGAGTACTCGATTCCTTAATTTCTTTTGCAAAAATAAGTATTCCTTTTATTGCTTGTAATAAAGGAATTCTATACAGACATTTTTCAATTCATCTATAATATCATAATCAGGCAATATTAATTGTTTTTCTACTCCTTTATTGATTTTCAACCTTTCAGGAAAAGATGGTCTTGAGATAGATACTGAAGGTTGTTCTATAATAAGAGTATTATTAGAATGTGTAGGATTTTTTTATTTTTTTCAATATTTTCTTTTTGAGGAAGGGAAAACTCTTTTTCAGAGTTATTATTATCTTTTTGAGAATTCTTTTCTGTTTCCTGAATAAAAACAAATGGTTTCTTCCTTTCTAATACTCTATCAAACCTTAATTGAACATTATTCATATCTAATGGAGTTATCATATAAATTTGAGTATTCTGTCCTTCTAAGTTGTAAATAGGTTGTGAAGTTTTATTATTTGGATTTGGGAGTGGTTGAATGGGTAATTGATTTGGTCTTTGTGGAAATGGAAAAGAAAGTTGTGGATTTTCATTTTGAGCTTGACCTTGAGGTAAGTGGTTGGTTTGAGGGAAGTATTGTGGTGGAAAATTTGGATAAGGTGGCGGATATTGTTGATATTGAGAATATCTTCTATAATGATTTTTCCATCCTTGATTCCAAGATTTTGGTTGAGCCCAAGGCTGCCATGGCATAGGTGGATTCCAATTATTTTGTGAACATTGTGCAAATTGTTGAGGATTAAAACCTTGAGTTTGATTTGTTTGAGGATTTTGCCATGGTCTTTTGGCAATAAAGTAAAGAGGGTCTACCTAATTTGGCATTCCTTCTTCACTAAACACAGCCTTAAGACCTGGTATAGAGGGACATTCTTTTGTATCGTGATTTTCTGCACATATAACACAAGTTTCTATGCTTTTTAAATCTAAAGGACATTCTCTCAGAGCACGTTTCTTTCTACACCTAGGACAAAAGATGGATAATGCAACATTTTCGTCTTTCTACTTGTTTTATATTTTAATGGTGTCAATTTGCTCACTTAGACTCCCTAAAATATTTGTTTTAAAGCTATCAAGCAAACTACCTATTTCTTCCCTAGTTACTATCCCGGCTGCATATTTATTTACTCTGGATAAAAGAGGATCCCTTGGACCTTTTCATGTTCTTTCTTTACCTCTTGAAATATGTACACATAGATCACAAATATCTGCAAATGGTAACAAAGAAATGTCTCCTTTTCCCATTAGATTGAGAAGATAAATCCACCCATCTTTAATGGATTTGAGTAAGAGAGCTTTCAAAGTTTCCCCATCCAAATTATTCATTTTTTCCCTTTTGATATTATAAATAAATATTTCGACAAAATATTCAAGATTCTCATCTTCTTTTTGTACCATTTTGAAGACTACATCTTTAATTCTATGAGGTATAAAATAATCCTTGTATTTCTCCAAGAATGAATCTTTCATTTGTGCCCATGCCCTTATAGAATTCGTTCCTAATCTCATAAACCATTTTAATGTTCAATCCTTTAAAGTGGCAGGGAAAAATTTTAGTTTTTGAGCATCATGCAGATAATCATATGATATACATAATACTTCAAATTCAAAGAGAAATTTTTGTGGGTCTTCACTTCTTATTCCATGAAAATTAGGGAGGAAAGAAGGTGAGATGTTTTTCATTGTTAATGTTGTATCCTCATCAAGGATAGGGAATACAAAAGGTTCTAGATCTCCTCTTCCTCTACCTCTACCTCTTCCTCCTCCTTTATTTCCTCCTCATCCTCCTCCAATACTATGTTGTTAACCATTGACATTGTGTACTTCTCCTTCTCCTTCTTCAGCCATGATGGATTCCTCAGAATAAATATCTGGTTCTATAACAGGATTATCTAGATTTTCTTCTAGTTCCCCTATCAATGGTTTGAAGTAAGTTTCTTCTTCTTCTTCTTCAGTAGGAACTTCCAAATCTTGAGCTAGAAGTTGTTCTCCAGTTGAAGATATGAAAATTACTCCTGTTGTTGGAGATGTAGGATCTACTTCGATTACAACTTTTGTTGTTGAATTTGGTGAACCTTTAGATTGGATTTCGGATCTCAAAACTTCAGGAAGTCTATATTGGCTTACTATGGATGGAATTTGAGTTTGTGTGGGTGTTGTGGCACTACGTGGTCGTGGTAGAGTGAGTGATGACGTGGGAATTAAACTTCTTCCTCGACCTACAAACCTACCTCTAGGGTCTCTTTCCCTATGCATATCATGTTTTTATTTAATTTTTTTTAAGGCTTTTATTTACACTTCCCCAGCAATGATGCATAAATGTTTGGCTAATTTAATGTTCTAAAATTTCCAGCATAAATTATCAACCGGAGTTTGTAAACTTATGAAGTGCAGGCGCTCTATATATGCTAGAAGCCTTTCCTTTAGTTTGTAAGATGATGGTTATATGTGTTTTGGGATTTTCGTTGTTATCTAGGTTCCTATTAGATTAGAGTTAGATTTTTACAAATTAATAAGTGGAGGTTAAGCTATTGTTAGAATGATGTACTAGGTCATACCTATATTAAGTATCATTATAAATCATCCCATCTTAATAATTCTACCATTATGAATCTATCCTAAACACCTTGCTGTTTTAAAACAAAGTATTGAAATTCAAATGATTCTAAGAGCAAGAAAACGATCCTTCAAAAGCTATCTGCAAAGTATATGAAAACTCTGATTTTAAAAAGCATGAAAGTAATTTTCTAATGCTGACTATAGAATATATATAGGTTCTAATTCTAAAAGCATAAAAATACTGACTGTAATTAAGCGAAAAATGTTGAAGAACTAAACCAATTAAACAACTGTGAAATAATGTAAGTGAAAATGAAATAACGAAATGATAAATGAAATAATTGAGTTATAATGAAATGATAGACGAAATACTTGAGTTATAACGAAATGATGAAACAAGGAAACAAGGAGACTAAACTAGAACGAAATGCAAAAACAGAAAGTGATAAAATAAAGTAAACTAAACCTTGACTGTCTGTAGTGGCCCTTTGCATACAATAGATGTAAATCACTCTCACATACGCATTGAATAATAGCAAGGTAACTTTAATTCCATACGATAATAAAGGTATGTTTCAAAATTCTTCAAAAATTTAACTATTACTTCCTTCTTATCCTTTACAATGGATATAGGTTTATATATAAAATACATGCTTAATAGCTTGAGACTTCTACTCCTACAGGTCTTTTAATCAATCCTTATTCAAATTTGAAACTTAACAATAAACGTGTTATCTCGATGATTTTCTATTTGGAAAGCAAATCGGAGAAACGTGATGCATTCAGACTTTGGCTGTTATGTGTTTGACCCATGCCTTTGACCATGCCACTATGTGGTTCCTTTAGTGAATTGGCTCAATAAAATAGGAGGAGATACATGAGGGGATCGATCCTCAACCAACCATGTGCTTATTTTCTTTTTTGGTGTACCATAACCCTGTAAACCATGGAAGTGGATTCAGAGGATGGAAAACTCTAAAAAAAGGTGATGGTTTAAGAGATGTCGACCTTGAACAAGAATCGGGCCTAGGATCTAGTGGATTTTATAGTTGGAAGAAAACCCATTGGAAGAAAATGGGTGTCTAAGAAGAAGTAAATAAAAATGGTGCATGGAATAGAATTTGGTGATATTTTTTCTCCTATTGCATTAGCTTCTATTATACTTCTTTTATATGTTGATGATGCTTTTGATTTTTGCATATAATGGATGGAAGTGAAGACAACATTCCTACATGGTGATATAGAAGAAGAGATATACATAAGGCAACCAAAAAGCTTTGTTGTGAAGGGTAAGAAAGAGTTGGTATGCACTGTGAAAAATTCCTTGTATGGGTTGAAGCAATCACCAAGGATATGGTATCATCTTATTTATTTGATCTTGTCTGTAGATGAGATGTTGTTGATTCGAAATGGAAAGAAAATCATCCAGGAAGTGAAAACCCAATTGTCCTCTAAATTTGACATGAAAGATCTCAATGTTGCAAAATTTATTTTGGGCATGGAAATTAAAAGAGATTAGGGAAAGAGGAAACTATGGTTAAATCAAAAAAAGTATGTCAAGACAATATTGTAGAGATTTAATATGCAAGAACGCATGAAGGTCCCTATTACTATAGATGTAGAGTTATCTTCATATTAGTGCCTGAAGACACAAGAAGAGGAAGAGGGAAAGTCCCATGCTCCACATGCTAGTATGCTTGGAAGTTTGATGTATGCAATGGTGACCGAACATTTCACATGTAGTAGGAGTATTGAGAAGCTATATTTCAAAATAGGGGAGGGAGCATTTGACATTAGTTAAGAGAGTTTTCCAGCATTTGCATGGAACCACTAGATATGGATTGTGCTACCAAGGAAGACCAAGATTGGAGAGAGAGTTGGAAATTCATGGCTTTGTTGATGCAGAATAGGCTAGAGATATGTATCATATAAGCTCTACAAGGGGGTATGCGTTTAACTTATTTGGAGGAGAAATTAATTGGATGAGTAAGAGGCAATCTGTAGTGGCACTTTCGACTACAGAAGTTGAATGCATGGTATCCACTCATGCAAGCAAGGAAGCAGTTAGGTTAAAAATATTTTGTTTAGGCATGGCGTTGATACAATAAGCCAAAGGATAGATTTTGATAGCCAAAGTGAAATTTTATTAGCAAAGAACACAACTTATCATTCAAAGACAAAGCATATTGATGTTCAATATCACTTTGTGAGGTATATGATTAAATATAAGAAGGTGTTGCTAGAAAAGGTGGAAACTTTGAAGATTGTTGTAGATGCATTAAAGAAATATTTGAGCAGTGAAAATATCTATTGGTGTATAAAAATGGTGCGCATAATTCCTCTTGATTGTTGACTATATACTCTTGTGGCCCCCTAAATGCAAAGAAAACAAAAGGTGGGAGAATGTTGGGTATGTGTTATATTCTTTCCATGAATAATTCACACCATGAATAAAGGGGGTCCCATAGAGGTCTGTTCAACTCCCCTGGTCAAGGAGTATGTAGGGGGACAAGATCCCCCCTACATAGGGTTTTGGGCAACGCCCTGAAATAAATTATTTTTGGGATATTTTTTGCATCCATTTTTGGCAGTTTCGGCCCAATGCTTTTGTTAAAAGCATTTGGGTGGCACATGGTGGTTTTGCCTGTAGTTTTTTTGTTTCAATTATGGAAATACAGTTGGATTGGTGGTAAATATGTTGTGGGATGTATATGGTATTGTAATATATTGTACAAACAATATAATGAAAAAAAATAAATCTTAATAGTTTTCTTGGGTTTTGGTTTTCAGGATAAAGTATTTGTGTAAATTTGTGTGTTTTCCATTGTATCTTTTCTATTTTATTAAGAATTTGTTTGCAACAATTAATTGTACAAGGTTAAAACTTACATCTTGAAGCATGAAAATGCATGGAGAAACAAGTTGTTAAGTTTGTAAGTGAATTTCCATTGAGAAATTACCCAAATGAGCAAGCGAGTTTTGTTGTTATGAGAATTCATGTTCTAGTTGGAATTCCTAGTGTCCCCAAATAAGGTATTCTCTAGCCAATCTATGTTATACCCTCATAGGGAAGTTGGATATCCTAACATCTAATAGATAGATTAGTATATTTTTATGTAAGAAATTTTATTATCAATAAATGAGGTAGGGAATAATGTAAACACAACTATTATAAGAGGGATCACTGGAACACTT
>APFE031322791.1:0-13160 GCA_000404065.3 Pinus taeda | reverse complement strand
CCTCAACATGAAAAAGACCAGTATTAGAGCTAATAAGATAGACCCAATATAGGGAATATAAAACCCAATACAGAGAATAGAAAACTCTTATGCATAAAGCATGCCTAAAGACTAGTGTTGGAAAGCTAAAAGAATAGACCCAAATGACAAAATATAGCTAAAGGCTTGTATTCAAGCTAAAACCACAAGCCCAACATAGAATGACACAACAATCATAACAACAACACCAGGAAGGCATCTAGGAAGGCCAACGGGATGTATTGGCAAGGAACCCAAGAACAATTAAATAGAAAATGTTTATGCAAATTTGCACGATATCATACACGGGAAGGAGTTTCCAATTCTAATATCAATTAGAAAAAATGTGTGGAATTATCTAAGTAACAGCTAGGAAGTAGCAGAGACTATTAATAATAATCATAAAGTCGACCTTAAAAATATGAAAAGGAAAAGTAGGTAGAAGGTGATGCATAAGGAGCCGGTGTAGTTTAGCGATTAAATTGTTTGCAAGCTCATTATTATTATTTTATTTGGGGTATATGCCCATTACAAACAATCTTCATAAGATTAATTTGCTTATTTATAAACTTTCTTCACAGGATTAATCTGCTTATTTATTTATAGGAAGCTAGGAAAGAGGAAACTCGCGTGTTTTGTGTATATGGAATATCTAGCATTGGAAAGACGACATTCCTAAAACAGGTCTACAATTTCAGGAAGCCTTTCCAAAGGATTTAAGGGAGTGTGCCCAAAATATTGCAGACAAGTGCGAAGGTTTTCCCTTAGCCATAATTGTATTGGTTAAATCAATGATTGGGAAAACAACTCTAGATGAGTGGAATAATTATGTATCTCTGATAAAAGTGAGGGTTCTTTTTTTTGAGATATTCATAAAGATCTGTATCTGCCACTAAAATGGAGCTATGACTGTTTGTCCAATTCAAGCTTGCAAATTTGTTTTCTCCATTGTGCCATGTTTTCAGAAGATGAAAAAACTGATCTTGGTATCTTCATGAGAATGTGGATTGTTGAAGGCCTTGTCAAGATTAGATAGGCTACCTATTCAATGGACATGGTCACAATGCACAACTACTCAAGGAATCTTATAGATCGTGGTTTGTTTGTTGATAAGTAGCTCATTGGCAATGTTAAAAGAATAAAGAATGTGTGGAAACCAAAGCACATAAGAGTGCCACATGCTATTCTTTACAGATGCACAAAGTTGGGATTAAAAGAGAATATTTCTACACCGGAATCAAATTGAAGATCTGCTAAATGATTTCGGTGGCACAAAAGTTGTAAGTTTAAACTTGTCCAAAAATCCATTATCTGGTCATGTTCCACAAAGCTTTCTCCACGACCTCACATATATGCAAGTTCTTGATCTCTCCAACACTGGTATGGTGTCAGTGCCAACATCTCTTAGTCAAATTGCATGTTTGGAGTTTCTCTCATTGAGTCATACTCCAATTTGTGGTTTCCCTCCAGTCATGTGCAATCTTCCACAACTTCAATTTTTAGCTCTTTCCTTCTGCTATATAACATCCCTGCCTCCCGCCATAGGCAATATTTCAAGGCTTCAAGATCTTAACCTACTGGGCTTAGAAAACTTGGTGATTCCACCGCAGATATCTCAGCTCACTTCACTAAAAATGATATAGTTGCATTCAGAAAGTTTGGAGCCTTTAAAGGATCTCCCACATCTAACAGAGCTCGCTCTAACTATAATTCCAAGGACCAAAGAGAATGAAACAAGTATGAATTTATGAACATTGTTGGAAATTAGGCACTTATCCTTGGAGTATAATGCCCATCTTTCGCAAAAGTTGAGCATGAATTTTCCCCGCAATATGCAAAATATGAAAAAATTGCAAACTCTAAGGATGATCAACTACAAGGGAGTAAACTTACGAAACTGGATTTGTGAGTTTCATTGACTAAAGAGAATAGAATTGATTGGGTGTGATCAAATGATAGAACTTCCTTTGTTGGAGACATTGCCAAAGTTAAAGTTTCTCAAAGTGAAAGCATGCACACATGTGAGGGACCTCACATAAAGGCCAAATGGATTTCCAATGCTAGAGAGGGTGGATTTGGTATCCATGTCCTACTTACAAAGTATGGTGGGTCATTCACTACACTTCATGTCTTAAGCATTGCCCAATGTTGAGGAGGTTAGGTATGGACATGCAGAGCTTAGGGAATTTAACAATATTAATGGGGTAACATGATTGATGGGAACAAACAATTTGGGATGATTATGGAATGACAAGAGCACGCCTAGAACACATATTTAAAGTTTTGTGAACCTCTAATATTGTGATGTTTTATTTGTCTTTAGAGCTTTGCTAATATTGTTATGTTCTGTTTGTATTTGCATCTTTGTGAATTGGTAATATTATTAGTGTTTTATTTGTATTTTGACCTCTATCACCATGTAATTTCATTTGTATTTAGAGCTTTGTGAACTCGTAATATTATTGTAATTTTGTATTTGTATTTAGAACTCTGTGAATGGATAATATTATTCTGATGTTTGAAGTGGTAATATTATTGTGATGTTTTATTTGTATCTAAAGCTTTATGAACTCGTAATATTTTTGAGATTATTTATTTGTATCTAAAGCTAAGTTCTGAACTGATAATATTCTTGTGATGCTTTATTACTGGACTATGCAAATTTTGGCCTGAGTGGGTGCAAAATTCTTGTCAAGTGTCAGTTTGTTGATGCCTAACCATGGATACATTGAGAATCGAACCTGGGTTAGCTGGGGTATACTCACATCAAGCTTCTGCTAGACCACAACCCAACCTACATAAACTGAATCACACTTACTAGAGGTCATGCTTGTTGTTACTGAAATTGATGTTGGAGGAATATGGAAGATAAACTTATATGGCAAGTGGTGGACATATCTAGTTTAGTTGGAATTTTATTCAGAGATTATAGATCTAAATCAACCGATGTCTTTCTTTGTTCTGAGCTTTTAGTTGATTGAATTTCCATGCAACCTCCTCCTACCATAACATCATAATGCACTTGTTAGTTAGGCTTCATCCTTTTGATTCATTGCTTTTGTATTGTGCTATCTTTCTACTTGTACAATGTATGAATTGCATTAAAGAATAACCTCCCTTACAATTAACAAGGATTTTTTGGGGCTCCATTTTAGACATTAATAGAATTTATATTCTCTTGATTTTGTAGGTCACACATGTTGTCGTTTAGATAACAGAGAGGTTTTGTGTGCCTTAGTGCACTGTAAGATACTCTAAATTTTGCATTATGAACGTCAAATTAGAATAGTTATTTGGACATTTTCTTTTTACATTTGAAGTTTCTATAATCTCTCATAGGAAAAATAAGTTTGTAAATCCTGCATTTATGGTTTTATATATTCTTTGATATCTGGCAGAATTTCTTTCTATTTTTCAAATATAGATTAAGAAAGTTCTGAATTGTTTTCTTGTATGGCCATTAGTAGAAACCCTCCTATCTTTACATCAACTCTTGTAAGTACACCTTTAATTACAAATGACAAGCCTTGAAACTTTCATGGGTGTTAAGAATATTGCAATCAAGCCTCAGACTAATAGGTGGGTGTTCCCTGACACCAACAGTGGCATCATTGTTCTTGCAGAGGGACGTCTGATGAACTTGGGTTGTGCAACTGACCACCCAAGTTTTGTCATGTCTTTCTCCTTTACAAACTAGGTAAATATTTCTAATGCCCTGCAACCATTGCTTGTACATACTAGATTACTAAGGCATACCAATCCCTTAACTATATTGTTACTTATGATCCATTTCTACTCGCTAGAAATCCCCATTCCCTGTAACTAGCCCCATTACATTGAAACTCATGCAACATATGGTGTAGTGGGTAATGCATGTCATAGTAGTGTCCAATATCACCAATTAATGTCATATCCATGTTCTCTATGCTTTTTCATAAACATTATGTTGTTTTTTAATAGATGTTTTCAGTTGGGCATGGTGGGGATGTTGAGATCTCATCTAGAGTTTTTGAAATGGGATCTTGCTTATATGTTGAGATTTGGATTTGGATTCTTGCCTCATTTCTTTGTAACTTGGTGTCTTCTAATTGATTTTTGCAGGTAGATGCGTGATTTTTGAGATTTGGTTAGGGTGCTTTGAAGTAGGATCTTGTCTAGGTGTTGTGGTTTGGATTTGAAATTTGTTCTCATTTCTTTTTGAACTCAAAATGTTCTGGGGGTTTGTTGTTGTTTATATATTATTAAGGTGTTTGACATGTGGAATCTTGATTATTTGTTGTGTTTTTGGTTCTAACAATGAGTCTTTTGCTTGCTTTGAAATAGTTAGGATCTCATCATCAAACTGTTATACATATTATAGTATAATATGGTAAATTTCAGACCGCTATTTATCAGTTTTGACAGTATTATCTTATATATATTTAGAGCATTGGGAAGTATCTTAATATTAATCTTAATCTTAATCATGTGATACCAGCTTCTTGATGTTGGATCTAATATGGCCTTGGGGGAATTTTGGTCTCATTCATGATGTTATAAGGTGAACTACTCTTGTTAGTTGCCTTGATTCTTCGGTGTCATTCAGATCAAATCATGATGCTTTTGGTATAGTTAGCTTGCATTGCATTACATTTTAGGATTCACTTGTTTCAAATGCATTAAAAAAAAATCAATTTTCAGGCTGCTAAATCAATGTGAGTTCATGGTGGATGTAGAAGCATCTTCATATTTAAAATCAAGGACATTTATATATATTCAATTATCTGGCTATGATGGGTTAATATGAGCTAAGGTCTTGAAAGATGATTGCACTTGTATTGAAGTTTTGAATTATTGTGAAATTATAGATCTAGGGCTAGATTTCTCATGTCTTTTTTTCTTCAAAATTTAGTATTTGAGATGCAGTTTGTGTTGATTTTGATTCTCTTTCTTCCTTTTCGGTTTGAAAACTTGTATGAATGTAGGAAATCTCCCCCAAATGGGCTTATGAGAGCCACATATGTCATGATTGTTGGTAAGGTTGTTGTTGTTTTTGGGTTTGGAGATGTTGGAAAGGGTTGGGCTGCAACCTTAAAAGTCGTTGGAGCTAGGGTTGTTGTTACAGAGATTGATCCTATCTGTGCCCTGCAAGCACTTATGGAAGGCCTTCCTATTCTCACAATTGAGGATGTAGTTAGCATTGCTAATATATTTGTGACAACCATTGGCAACAAGGACACCATCATTCTAGATCACATGAGGAAAATGAAGAACAATGCCATTATTTGTAACATCAATCACTTTGACAAAAAGATTGATATACAAGGCCTTAAAACCTTCCCTAGTGTTAAGAATATTACCATAAAGCCTCAAACTGATACGTGGGTGTTCCCTTACACCAACAATGACATCATTGTTCTTACAGAGGGAAATTTGATGAGCTTGGGTTATGCAATTGGCCATCCAAGTTTTGTCATGTCTTGCTCCTTTACAAACCAAGTAAATATTTCTAATACCCTACAAACATTGCTTGTACATACTAGATTTCTTAAGCATACCAATCCCTTGATTATATTGTTGAGTATGATCCATTGCTACATAGGTGTATGTTCCATAAATGGTGCATAATATTTACCTTTTGCTACAGGTCATTGCTCAGTTAGAGCTCTAGAATGAGAAGAAATCACGGGAAGTGTGAGAAGGTTTATGTGTTGCCTAAGAATCTAGATGAGAAGGTGGGTTCTCTACACTTGCCCAAGTCGGGTGCCAAGATAACAAAGCTTTCTCCTGATCAAGCAGAGTATTTCAATGTTCCTCTCGAGGTACCTTACAAGCCTACTCAATTCCGATATTGGAAAGATCTGACATTTGGGATGGCTTGTTGGATGAGTAGCAAATTTCCTCGTTGTTTGCAAATAAAAGAAACTGTAGCATTTATTTTCGGCAGCTTCGTTGTTTTAAGGGACCTTACAAGCCCCTCCTCACTAAATACTGAAGGGAAGACATTTTGGGTGAGACCTACTCTGTGAGTATCAAGTAGCAATGTTCCTTAATGTTTAAAGATCTAGCCTCTGTTCGCTAGCATCTCCATTGTCTCGGTATAATTATAATAAAAATTTTCTATTGTTTGTATCTGTGGTTGCTGAATTTCTTGCAGAAGCACATCAAGCATTTTGTTTAAGGAAGCATGGGCTTGCAACACCCAAAAAACAAAAACCCATGCACCTTTCTCGGGACCTACTTGTATGCTAAGTCTTACACTTATGTTTTTAATAAATCATTTTACATACTCTTGTTGTTCTTTTGCACAGTTATAATCCTACTCCTTGCCTGAAACGTTACTCTGATATTAAGCTCATATTAGCCATGGATTTGCTTCTCCATGCTTTATATCATACTGTTGATTTCTCTATCATGTACCTTATGGTGAGAATTTTGTTTAAGCCATCAAGCCAATAAAGCAAGCCAACAAAGCAATCCATCAAGCCAATGATTTAGCCAACCATCCTCTATAGCCATCCCACCCAAACTAGTTGTACCACCCCCCATCCACCCCAGTTAGTCCATCCATCCCATCCAACTTGTATAGACACTCCTTACAACAGCTAAGCAATCCCATCTGACCAAGCAAGTAGTTATGGGATTATCATAGGGACACGTCACTCATGCTGCTATTGTGTTGGTTACCTCGTGAAATAGTAGCGCGTGGAACCTTTAGCCAACCAAATAGACCAAAGAAACTCATATGGACTGTATAGTTGGTCAAGTCAAGCTAGTAATGACCTAACCCAAGCCACCTTACCTCCCTACCTAAACGGATTTCAACAAACCATACAAGCCATACATCCAAGCTATTTAACCCCATACCCCCTATCCATCACACTAGACCTAATACCAATAGATATTATGCCCACCTACCTCACCAAATCAAGCAAGGGTACACTTAGTTACTTGAGCAAGGAGAAATATAGGTCCTATTACTCGTACAACTATAGGCATTACAACCATACTCCAACTAACTAATATATACTTTTTTTTCTATATCCAGTCACTTCTTGTTTAAAGGCTTGTCCCCCCCCTCATAAAGTAGTTGCCATGAACTAAAAAGTGTATATCAGGATGAGGTGGTAAAAGGGAGAGAAGGATGAATGTACCAGGTAGAAGATGTGATAGGCACCTCCTATAGGCATATCCTATAGGCACTATCCATTAAGTCCCCTAAAGTGTATCAACTTATAGAATGGAGTTGCGGTTGTGCCTTCCTACCATTTGATATAGCAAGTGATAAGGCAAGTCATATTTCCTGGTACAACAACTTTCCTAGTAGAACCCTTCCTTCGATAACTATCCTTCCTTAGAGTATCCTCCTTATTTCAATAGACATTATCCTCCTTCCTTAGTCCACATTCATTTATTTACCTCTTCCATCTGAAAAGAATTGATTATCTTATGCTCAGGAATAGGTTTTAGATGTGACCAATTCATGCCTCATGTTAATATGTCGTGATGCTCAAGATGACGTGAACAGTGAAGTAGTTCATGAGCTAGACCAACACCCTTTCAAAGAATTGACTTAAAGGTATCTGGCCCCCTAACCTAGTCTATAGCACACATTTCTTGTCAATTCCTTCTATTCTACAGCACACACGCCATTCTCATTCCATTATGTAGCACACATTCTATTCCCTTTCATTCCATTGATGTTCATTCCTTATTCCCATCCTTATTCCACACACTAAAAAATCCTTGCAATCCCCCCATATAGAGCTTCCCCCATCTTCGGAGGGGGAAAAGGCCATAATATTAGGAACCAAGAGCTTAAGAAGGGACATATTAATATGAATGAGGAATCAATGGATATAAATGTAGTTTTCAGGATTGCCATAACTCTTCACATAATTATTTAAAGTGTGCTAGCTCAATGAAAGAGTGCCTCCCTTACAAGCACGAGGTTGGTGGTTCGATTCCAATGTACGTTAATATGAATTAATCAATGATTTTGTAGTTTATCTTTAATTAAATTCTTTTTATGTCGATTTATTTCAATGGTGAGATATTTCTGCATTCATTGTTTTATATTGTCTCTAGAGTGACAAAAGTGATCTTTAAATAAAAATTTTGTTGTCTCTAGAGAGACAATAGCTAGTATTAAAGACATATTGTCTCTAATCTGAATGTTGTCTCTAGACAGACAAAAATAAATTTGTCTCAAGAGAGATAATAGTTCTTGTGTTATATATTGTCTTTATAGAGACAATTTTTAAGACAATAATTTTTGAGATCCCACTTAATGACAATATTTAAGATAATACACAAGTTTTTTTGTCTCAGGTTAAGACAATATACCTAAAAAATGTCTCAAATATTGTCTTAAAACCCCCCATTATGTAGTAGTTATGTGATTCTGCATGGAAAACACAGATATCAACATCTTGTTTTTCCTCATCTTGCATTCTTATCATTTCTATTTGTTTGCTTAGATTAGTAAGAATTTATTTTTTAAAGTAATTAAACAAATTTCCAAGTTTATCTTGACTTACCAATCTTGATGTTGAATTACTTACTCTTGCCCTTACTCTTCGTATTTTTTTGCATGTTTGACAAATTTTTTCAAATTATAATTCTTATACATCACCTTTACTCATGAGATAAAGGAGATCAATCCACTCATCCCTAATTGTTCTAAGTAACAGGGTTTTTAGTGTGTGAGATCCTAAATGATGTAATTTTTCTCTCTTAAAATTATACATGAACCTATCTATTAGATCCTCAAGACTGTCATCTTCCTTTTGATTCATTCTAAAGATTTATTCTTTAAGGCAATGATCTTTATATTTTTCATATCATTCCATGATCTTATTGAATTAGTCCTTAAACTCATGAACCATTTAAGACCTCTATCCTTCAATGTTACCAGAAAAAATAGCAATTTTTGAGTGTTTAATAAGTAACCATAATGTCTACAAAGGATTTCAAATTCAAAGAGAAATATTTTCAGAACCTTTGACCTCATACCATGTAATTTGGGAAGGAAAGATGGAGGGATGTTATTCATATGCATACTGACATTACGACCTTGAATGAGAAATCCAAGAGGATCTCCTTCATTGTCATCATCTCCATCCATTTCCTCTACCTCATATTCCACCTCCTCTTATTCTACCTACAAAAGTGGATGGTGATGTGGCTCTTACTGCCCCACATGATCAAATGAGGGGGGTTGATGTTGGAGAAGTTTTTATGTTTTTTTCTTTTTGAATAAGAATGCTAATGCAATGCAATTTTCTATTTTATAGATGAAATATGCCTAATGCAATTTTTTTGTTGTTGTAGAAAGTAAAAGAAATGAATCAACTAGGGAAGAAACCAATGCACACTTTGACACATCCCCAACAATGACGCCAAAAAGTGATGACCCTTAGCATTGTAACAAAACTGTTGCAACTCCCAATGCTACCAACCTTAATTATCAACCCGAGGTTCATACAAACTTAAGAGATATCAACACTATGTGTGCAACATACATTGTGTCATTCCTTCGCTACCATGATTTAGTGGAGTGAATTTAATGAAATCAATTCTCTCCAAGAATGTCCAAGCCCAAGGAAAATCAGATTCCTATGAATGATGCCAAGGTTTAGAAGGTAAATATGGCACCAATCTTCATTATTTCGATTAATACAATTACATCCCCTCAAGAAATGAAAGTGGAGTTGCAAAAATACAAGTTTTCTCCACAAGAAGACTAATAAAAATCAACCCCTAGAGGAAAATTTGAATTGATACTTATACAAAATTATTTGGAAACATTATCCAAAAAAGGAGGAAGTGTTCCCCCCAAAATCGCTCAATTAGTGGATCTAGTTCCCAACACTAGAAATTTGCAATAACTTACATAGAACACATTCCTAGATTTTCTCAATCATTGGAGCTCCATAATTTGTGCAAAAATTTTATAATATCTTGTTGATTTATTATCCAATATTGAACCTCCTATAATAGAGAGAATGTCCCGAAATTATCTTCTCCTCCAAATCCCCATAATCTGCCCAATATTCTCACAATATTCCACAAAAATAAATAATATTAGGCAAAATAAACATAAACCTTCCTAATGAACATATTAAAGTTAAAAATGCCTTGTCTCATGCAAAAAGAGAGGTTTAATGTGTTGAAGTATGGGTAGAAGGGCCTTAATCTATGTCTATTTTGGAGGCACGTCAACTACTATGTTACAAAATTGCAATTACAAGAGTAATTTGTTGTTTCCATCGAGGAGGAATTATGCTATGGATGCGTAATTATTTATTACAACGTTAAAATCCATTTCAAGTTTTCAAAAATTCCTTTTCCTTTTGGTTCTCTCCATATAAAATATGTTGATTTTTCTTAATAAAAATTAATCATCCAAGGTTCAACAAAGACAAGGTCATTACAATAGGGGATTCCACAGTTTCATAACTTATTTTATTCCCATAAGTCAAAGTAAATATATACAGTAACTATTAAGAGTCTCATACAATTGTTAACTTCCTACCACGTGAATAAACCAAGCTAGCTATCCGAATTAAAATATATATACAAAGTAACAACATGAAAAGTGTTTATAAATATTGAACAAAATTCTATTTCACCATGTGAGTGAGTTGAAAATGTAAAGAATGCAATAATGGGCATCAATAAGGAGAATGTATCTTTTATGTCTACTTATGTGATGCTTTCATAACCAATAATTTTGAGTACCTCTACGACCTTGCTTTTGAAGTATGCTAACTTAAAATATTTTATGTTTCACCATGTGTCTAATGTGGCAAAGGGTTAGAAACATAGTAGCACTTGTAGTGTTACCATAATTGCTATTTGTGGAGTATGTACCGAGCTTGTTGAGATTGTTGGAGAGTCCCCATTAAGTTTTTTGGGAGGTTGATTTGAACACTTTTTGGGGAGAAGATATTGGGAAGTTTTTGCAAACTTGATTTGTATACTCTTTCTTGGGAAATTTTGTAAAAACTCACTATCTATTTTGTTGCTAAAGTAATTAATACCACAATTTCCAATTTTTATTCCCCACCAAAGTAGGTATTATATCCATAAAATCCAAATTTAAAATTTCAAACCATGTGCGCTTGTTTGAAAGTCATATGAGTAATATAGATTGTATCCAAAACAACTAAAGTTTTCAAAAACAAACATTACACATAACTTCCACACATTGATGTAGCATATCTCAATAGACTATGATAGGTGAAAATCTTGGTTAAGTTAGGTTGAGCATATCCCACTTCTCGCATTTAATACATATAAGGAAGAGTCCATTCTATAAACAAAGGTACTCATAATCTAAAACAACTTAATTTTATTATTGTCACTCTTCTCCACATGGAGCCTCTATGTTACCAATTCTTTACCATTCCTAAGGCCTCGCCCCCCAATTCCTCAAACCTTCCACATCCACATCCTTGTTTCGTGCAAAGCTACCTCTACAGCGCTCTACATTCATCTACACTTCTATGAGCATGCATTTGTACATGTTTGGTGAAAATGATAGTTTATTTATTATTAAACTAGCGTACATTCATTTTAACTCCAAATCTACCATGAATGAAGTGGAACAAAATACCTTTTCGCTCTAAAAAAGCTCAAGAGATTTGGTTCCTCTAGGCCCTTGGCATATACAAATTAATGTGAATATAGGGTGGTTTAATTATTAATTCTAATTCTAATTCTAATTCTAATTATTAAGTTTATTGTTTTTTTTTTATGTAATTTGACCTAATCCAAATAATTAAATACCATATTAAGACCACACATTACAATGTCTCTTCCATACAATTATCTTTAAATGCAACATAATTTTCAACATAATTTCCCCTTATACAACAAGGGAAGAGATTACAATATCTCATATGGGGAAGTTATATTTTAATGCAATATAATGTACCCTTGTACAACACCCTTTTCCTCTTAACCCAATAACATATTTACATTTACGGAATGGGTTGGTTAATAAATGGACAAACATAATATATTTAATAAATTTATCTTTTTCCAAACTAAGAGAATTATACTTTAAGTGTTCATTTTTTTTTAATTATAGCAATACCTTAAAAGAAAAGGAAAACCATTAAATTTAATTATCAACATTTTATTATTCAAATAGTTGTAAGGTCAAGGCCACAAATTAGCCACCAAAGTTATTTTTGGCAAAAATCTCACAATTGTTTTTTCTTAAAAATGTAATCATAAGAGTATTTGAATCTTTTTTATGGTGAAAATCCATTTAAAACCATCACCCTAGGCACCCAAAAGCACCCTAAAGCTTGAAGCCTAATAGTTATAACCCAAATTTCCCAAAATTTCTAGTTAGCAAAAATCAAACTCCAATTTCTTCGAATAAATAGGTTGCCTTGTTAAACTACTCTAATTATAACTTTTGGCCAAAATTCTTATTATTTAAATAAATTATAACTTTCTGCTCAGTACCAAAATTCTTATTATTTAAATAAATTATAACTTTCTACTCAGTAAATTTCTCCACTATTTCGTATAAAATAAAAATAAGTTGAATTTTCTTACTAATTTCAGCATAAATTATGTAAATTTTTTCCACTAATTCTATTTTTTATTTGTTTGTTAATAGAAATAAGTAAAATTTATCCAACTACACACCGAACCACTTTCGATGCCATAATTGATACTATGTGATAATGCAGCTGGTTACATCCTTTTGTGGAGCGTTTATATCGGCGATTAACACATGCCCATTAAGGTGACCCGACAATGGTATAAATAAATGTATCTTGCATTGCTTACTTCAGCAAGGGGAGGGACTTAATATTTCCTTTCGTCCGTAAAAGATTTACTTACAGAGTATACAGGTTAATTACAGGTCAGTCACCAGCAATTGAATCGATCCTTTTTCGTTTTCTATCTCAAACCAACAACCAATCATAACAGAGTCCTTGGTTGAGATATTGTTGCAGAGGATCAGGTGTTTCATTACAGGTCAGTCATCAACAATTGAATCGACAGCGAGGGGAGGGACTTAATATTTCCTTTCGTCCGTAAAAGATTTAGTTGACAGACTATACAGGTTAATTACAGGTCAGTCATCAGCAATTGAATCCATTTTGGTTTGGCCATCTTTTTCCGTTTTCTATCTC
>APFE031322768.1:85561-100724 GCA_000404065.3 Pinus taeda | reverse complement strand
GGCACCAATTGATCCTACTTGGAGTCATATATGGACTACTGGGATCTGGCCCAAAGTCTCCACTTTCATCTGGTTATTGTATCATCAAAGAATTCTCACATGGGACAACTTAATCAAAAGAGGGTTTCATGGTCCTTCTTACTGTCCCAACTGTCAAAACAATGAAGAAACCATTTAGCACCTCATGGACTCCTGCCACATGCCCAACCAACTCTAGGAAGAGCTCACTTTCAGATGTGAGAGACCTTGCAAACTTCTTGGGGATATAAGAAGCACTATTAGAAACTGGACCCCAGAGCCCTATAACACCAAAGTTATCAATAAGTTGTGGACTATCTTGCCAGGTCTCCTTCTTTGGACAATCTGGAAGGAAAGAAATAAATGAATTTTCAAAAATCACAAAACTTCCTTAGAAATCATATGGAATAACCTATGTCAGAACATCAAGGAAACTCTTGCATTTCATCAATGGAAAACTGAGGACTTTCCGACACAGCCTCAAGAATTAAGCATATGGGCTAATTGGAACATACAACTCCCACAAGCACAATTGAACTCCAACAGACCCCACATTGCAACCAGGCAACTTTCACATTGGTTACACCCCCAAAAAGAGTGATTAAGTTAAATTTCGATGGTGCCTCCAATGGCAACCCAGGAAAAGCAGGTTACATAGGCATATTCAAGAATCATGAGGGCCAATGTCTACTGCTGTATTTTGGATCCATAGGATGGGACAAGAACAACTCTGCAGAACTGGAAGGATTGTGGCAAGGAATGAAGATAGATGATCAACACAACTTTTATCCCATCCTTATAGAAGGGGACACTCAAATCCTTCTCAATATGGCCACTCTAATCCAACAAGGAAGCACGGCTTCATGAGTTGCCAAAATCTGGAGAGTACTGGCCAGGCTTGAAAGAATAGAGGAATGGATAAAAGACAGGAGAGCAATAACTTTTATTCACGCCAAAAGGGACAGTAACAAAGTTGTTGATCTCCTAGAAAACATTGGGGTCGATCAGGACCAAATCCTACATTACAGCCTTCTCAACATCATCGATGATCACAATCAACTACAGATTTGCACTAACCTAGTGCACAAGGAAGCTCAACGCCTGGATGCAGGTGGAAATTAAGGAGATTAAGGTGATGAGATGGGTTGACGGTGGGCGAGACATCTAGTTGGCCCTCTGCAACCATCCCAAGACCAACATGCATAATCCTCACAGCACCTCGCAGGTAGCACTTAGTATCTTCTCTAGCCGAGGCAAAACCATCACCTGCATAACCATGGAGCCAGTGAATAATCCAATCATTCTTCCTATGTTTCACTATGCTTTCCCTCCGGAGGCGGGAGAGCCGATTGAGCAAACTAGCACGAGGCGTAGATGTTGGCTTGTGTGTTGTCTAGACTTGGGTAATGGCTTCCACCATTCCCATACTAACCTTTGCAATTTGGCTCTTGCCCTCAACACTCTATAACCTCTGCTCAGTATTCCTCTGTCAACTCTCCTTTCGCCGCCCTGAATCTGCAACTGCTCCTACCTCCACCATGGTCTGCCACCATATGTGCAACCATCGAAGTGGCACGTGCTGTGGCAACGCTCGCTCCCCTGCTTTACACAGCCAAAATTCGGCTTCCCTTGCCTCCTCAGCTGAAAATCCCCACCAGTACAGTGTTGCAAGTCATTATCCGAACACCAGAAGTGGTAGAGGCAGAGCTTGCCTCCACTGCTCCAAATGCAACAAGGTGGAAATACGCACTGCTACATTTCCTCTGTCCTTGCAACAGGTCCCCCACATGACACAGTTTTCATTCCATAGCTCTTTGAATTACACAGTTGTAGTTGCCACTATCTCCATCTCCATTTCTGAAGAGGTTGAGCATCAAATTCCCATGACTACTTCCATAGAGGAGATGAACAGAGCGAGCCCAAGCAAGCACGGAGACAACAATGACGAGTTGGATGGTAATGGATGTTAGAACAAAAGTCATGGAAAAACCATTGCTGGCAGCTCACATGATGCTTTAGGAATTCCAAGTGACACACGGGCAGTGGAAAGCCGTCTGGAGAACACATCGCGCTCGCAGGATGAAGCTGGAAGCACGGAGGGAGGGCATCACGCAGCAGGACGTGGTGAGGCGGACAACCCGGATGACTGGGTGTGTCCTATCGTGGACGAACCTGCTCCGAATGACCTCGTGAGGTGTGTCACACCTGACATGTGGCATTTCATTTAGTTCTAGGTTTATTTTTTGTCTTGCTTATGTGTCCTCAGGGTAATCTGCTGGTTGGTTGGTCCAGTCAAGACAAACTATTGTTTTTCTAGGTGGTTTTAATGGTTTTCAGGGTGGTTTTCTTGTTGGATGACATGTTGGTCTATTCAGGAAACCTGTGGGTTAAATTTGGGTGTTTTTTGGATGGTTTACTTTTGGACTAGTTTCCCCTTTGTTGGGGCAGTGTCAGACAAATTTCATGGTTACGTGCTGATTAAGTCTGAGACCCTTTGTGGCCCAGATACTCTGTAACTTTTTTGTATTATATCAATAAATTAACCTTATTTAGAATATATATAGATATATATAGTACAAGGTTAATCCAATATCGAATATTGTGGCAATCTTGGAACTCAACCATTAGTATTAATGTTATGATATTGTTGATCATTCCTAAGGTTATGATATTGGTAATCATTAGTAGCCTTTGAAAAGAAAATGCATTTGATATTTATTCAATATTTAAAATGAATTATATATATATATACAAAGTGCAAGGAATGTAAGAAATTATTGGATTCAAAATGATCATAGAATTTACAATAAGATAATATAATTAAAGTAATAGGATAATATAGCTAAAGTAAAAAAAAGAAGAAGTGGATATATGACACAAGCCCAAGATTAAATTGAATTTTTAATAAAAACTTTTCTTCTTAAATATGATTTTTGTTTTTCAAAACTATTTCCTTCTTTACGCCTTTATAATTATTCAATATTGTTTTTATAATATTGAAACATTTATATAATATTATTAATTAAATTTAAATTAGGTGGCAACTATTTTTCAAATAAAGGAATTGCGTATAGTTAGTGATCTTTTAAAAACTGGAACTTTGCGAATTAAACCAATTGCACTTATAATTCCTAAAATTTTAATTTTAAATCGAATAAGCCATAAAATATGCCAAAAAAAAATTCATCAAAAAATAAATTGAAAAATAAATTAGATATTTATAATATATTTTAATAAATAAATACTTGCTCGTTTTAACCCTACCTATAATTTCACATATATAGATATAGATGTATGCCCATTTGGGAAATGACCTGGCATCACAGTACCAACGAGAATATTTTAGGGTAGAAATTTGTGTCCAAAACATGTGAAACCTTGAATAAACAATACTTATGCAAGAAACTGCTTAAGATATTGAAAATGGATCTTATTTGGTGAAGTACTTGGAGGAAATGAATCACAGAATATAAGATTCTTCTCTATCGCGTACCGTCGTCCATTGCAATATTAAATTCATTCCAGCCTCATAAACATTTGAATACATTTGTTTCTTACGGTATTACGGGCTCCAGAGTTTTACAGATATGCGTCATATAGGAATCGTTTGAAGCTTACGAAATATGTGATCTTTGAAATATATTGAAAGACGGTAAATATAGCTTCTTCTATTTCGTGATTTCACAGTTATAACGACTCGGCCATCTGTGCGACATGAAGATGCGCTGGTGATAGATTGGATACAGGTCATGTTTTTTTTTAGAATTCTAGATCTTTCTTCTGCTTTTATAAATTTGTAATTTCTCTGGCCATGGAAAGCAAACCAAGGCCCAAGCTTGTTATGTAATGCAAAGTGATTTCTGTTTTCTAATGATTGTTTTATCTATTCCGCTGTTTCTGACTGAGTAATCTTGTTGTATCTCCATTTGTCTGTAAATTATTCTTTGTTTTCGCAATCTAAGTTTTTTCATTTTTGATACCATGCCATGGTAATAAAATATGCAAGAAAAAGGAGTGTACTGTTTTCATTATCATTTAAATCCTAATTTATAGGCTAAATTTAAATTTTTACACTATCAAATTTTATAGAGTTTAAATTCACTTAACTTAAAAATCTAATTTATAATTTAAATTTAAAATTTTACACTATCAAATTTAAATCCACTTAAAGATAAGAGTATATGTTTTCTCCTAACAAGTCACCAAATTTAAAACTACAAAGATAGAATATATATGCTTTAAAAGAACGGTCAAATCACTAGTGTCCCACAAACAAACAAAAATCTCATACACCAATTTATAATTATAATTATTAAAAATTAAATAATAATTCTAAAATTTTATAAAAAACATAATTCTACTTTGATTTTTTCCTCCAATTTCTTACTCTACACTTTCATTATTTTTATAATAAATTTTATTTCAATTTTTTAAAAATTTAAATATAATAATATTTCAAATATTATATTTATATTATTATCATTTTTTAAATATTATATATGGACTTTATTTATAACAAGCAAGCAAAATGTGTGTATGGTTCCATTATGATTTAAGACCAAATTCCTTGTCTAAATTGAAAATTTTACATTATCAAATTTTATTATAAACTTTATGGAATATCTTTCTACTTTGATTTTCCTTTTTACATTACCCCATCATGCCTGGAATCTCAAATCTCCTATGCTCGTTAAATGAAAATTTGATGACGTTTTGGCATTTTTCATGCCTTTCTTTTTACGTTCTACTTAAATTTATGAGTGTTGACCTTCCCTTATCTAGATATTCTCTTTGAACTACTGCATCTCAACTTTCTTTAATCTCCCTCTTAGAGTGCTTTGTTTCTTCCCAAGTTAACATTGTTCTACTTAAATTTATGAGTGTTGACCTTCCCTTATCTAGATATTCTCTTTGAACTACTGCATCTCAACTTTCTTTAATCTCCCTCTTAGAGTGCTTTGTTTCTTCATAAGTTAACATTTGTGTTACCCGGTAGCATACAAGCATACTTTTAAGATTTTATAAAGCTTTTTAGCCTTTGGGAGTTAATAGTTTTGATTATATACATAAATTTTGACATGTGAAAAAAACTAAAGAAAGTCATATAGTTAAGATGATGAGGATCCTCAACCACTAGTAGATGAGATAGAGTTATTTTTTTAAATATCAAGAATTTAACTATTATCCCTTTTTATAATTTATTTAAATATAATAGTCTAATACATATGAATTTATTAAACATATAATTACATCTTTAACTATTTCTTTATAGCTTAATTTCACCAAATATTTTATTTACAGATGAGAACACACATCTTTATTTACTCACTGCATATTTTATGTACTGAATTCTCACCAATATCTCTTTATTTATACCAAGATAACTTTAATCCCTATAAGTTCACTTTCAACCATCTATGAACTATTGAACAATAAATCTAGTGATGATAGCTAAATATTTTTTAAAATATTTGTATATTCTTTCAACTAATTTGATATCCATTATACATATTTAGAATACATTATTCCTAAATCCATGAAGCCCAAAAGTGTCTAAACTAACGAAACTCTGCAATCTATGAGGTAATCAACTTATCATCTAAATCTGAACATTGTTAACTAATCATTTTCATAATATCCTAAATATGAGCTATAGTGTCCTCAACATAAAAAAATTGAATTCACATTACTTTCCACAACATAGACAAAATATACAGCCCAACCAATTAAACAAAGCAATCCTTCCTATTGAGCATTACCATAGATAATACCATTACTTACTCTATTCATGTACTTAGTACCAGTTGCATCCTCTAAATACAACTATGTTAGAAGTGGCTGGCAACCTAAATAGATACACTATATAAAAATGAGCTCGTAACAACTTCACTACTGCTATAAAAATAAGGTTGATTTCAAAGCTTTTAGTAAAAAACTCAAAAACCAAAATTAGTGAAAATAAGGAAGGACATTCAAAAAACAAATAGTCAAAATAAGGTTGATTTCAAAGCCTTTAGTAAAGAAATAAAAAAAAAAATTAGTCAAAATAAGGAAGGGCACTAAAAAACTAAAATAATCAAAATAAAGTTGATTTCAAAGCCTTTAGTAAAAAAACTCAAAAAACAAAATTAGTCAAAATAAGGAAAGAAGGGCACTCAAGAAAAACAAATATAGTCAAAATGAGGATGCTCAGTTTTCAAGATGGTAATTGTAAATTTCACGATGGAATAAATCACAAGCTATTTTTCTAATAGAAATTCGTTTTGACAAGGGCGTCCATAATTTTGGAAAACACAAATACAATAGGAATAATGAATGAAAAAAACAACTAAATGAGATTGAAATAGATTGAAGAAGGAAACTTACTTGGGACTTGCAAAGTGTTAAATCTTGCTGATTTTAATGTAAATGATGACAGTAATTTCGGTAGAAAGCTCCAACATTTTTAGTGACCGATCCTTGAGTTTCATGAAAATAGCATAGTAGTGAATACGATTTTGAAGGAGTTTGAGGTCCACCTCCTGCTTACCCCTTCTGAGAGTTATTTTATTGTCAGTTCACTCGGGGAAGTGAGTAGAAATGGTGGACCAATTGTTTCCCAATAGAGCATCAAGTTGAATAATAGTCTACTCTTCCTGCACGCTGAACTTCCCCCTTGATATTTTGCCTCAGATAGTTAGTCAATGCAATCTGGAGATCTTCTAGGCGGCATCTCACCAACCCACCTTCTAGGTGGCATCTTCCCAACCCATCTTTTTGTCACAGAGCCCTCAAGCTTTCATGGCCGTGCTCCAGTATGTAAGTAACAAGCTTTTGATCTTCTTAGGGCATCCCGGGGCCTTCTTGAAGCCAACTTTTTTGCAGCAGGCAACCTTACCAATTATTTCTGATTTGGTAAACTTTTGATAAACCTCCCACCCCTTTCTAACAGGAAAGTTGTCGAATTAAACACTACAACTACACTTCATGTCACGAGTTGTTTGTCAAATGCTTTTATTTCTAACAAGCAAGTTGTTTAATTGAACACTGCAACTACACTTCACGTCACCAGTTGTTTCTTGGATTCTTTTATTTCTCTATTGCACTTCTTAGTCGATGTTGGAAGATGGTGGGAATTGGACAAAAGGGAGAGTGTGGAACAGTTGATGGAAGCCGAAGGAATAAAAACAAGTCCACTACCCTTTCTTAGTATTTTACACAACACCTTCTTAGTATTATACGCAGCAGAAAATGCAAGTATAGTTTTAGTGTTTTGCAATCACCTACTAGCTTACAGTTGGATGGCTGAATTGATATTCTTGATGTAGATTGGTTGGTCGGTTCCTTGAATGTAACAACTAACTTACAATCTAGTTGTTAACTTACAATCTAGTTGTTCTTAGTTTCCCAAGGCGAGATGTCGTTTCATAAAGTTCAAATCTATAAAAGGAATATAGCTAGATAATATTTTATACGGCTCAAATCTATGAAAGTTTGCGAGGCTTTAGCACCATGTGAGCCAGTTGCATTGTAACCATTTTCCTTATGACCCTAGGCCTAGTCTTATTTTGTTGTTTTTAACTTAAGATTGATACTATAAATTTTGACGAGAAATATCCCAAATTAAACATCAAAATGACAGTTATTGATTGATGAGGCATGTCAAATTTGATGCGTACAAATTTACAACAACCTTTCAAATACGTCTTAAAATAGGAAATACGACTTGTGGGACATCAAATTCCAGACCTGCATCGCATCATCTATTTATAATGACATTTTTTTAAATTCAAATATAATAAATTTAAATATTATTACTTATTTAAATGAATATTGAAATATTATTATAATTATTATTTGTAAATATTATATCAATTTAGATTAAATATGCAAGAAAAAGTATTATTGATTTTATTATTATATATCATAAATTTAAATATTATATATCAATATTATTTTAAAAATGAAAAAATTCCATATAAGATTTTGATATAAATGTTGAAGGTTGTATAACTTTATAGCCACATTCTCAAATCCCAACTATTACAGTCACTTCTTAAGAGTAGAAAATAAAGTCATAATTTGAAATTCACCTTTATCTCGAAACAACAACTTGAGTTTAGTCTATATCACTGACCCTAATCCTCATTTTGAGAATATTTCTACATATCCTTCATGGATTATCTATTCTCCTTTAAAGCTTGTTGAGCCACTCCTTCACTACTCTTGGAGTTTAGTTTTGAATCATTCTCACATGAAATAGAGTTTATTGGATGCTAGGTTAAGGGAAAACAAAATTTGATCATGGTGCCTTTGCGAAAAGTAAAATCCTACATAAATTTTCTCTATAAACTTTTAAATCAACTGCATAGATCTATCTTTTATCTTTTAGGTCTCTTATCAATTTTTGTATTATTATTTTTTTGGGTAAATAGTATTAATTGCAAAAACTAGTATTACCATAATACATTACAAAAATTAGGTTGATCTCTCAGTATGTAGCCCATTCCATAGCCAAAATTACTCTCCTTAAGAAGGGAAGGGATATTTGAGTACTAAAACATATAAAAATGACTAGAATGAAACTAAAACACTTGGGTAGATAGCATTGTACAAAACTCACCGCAAATATGATATAACAAACCAAAAATGTATCAAAATAAGGCTGGTGGGTCCAAAATGAACCCCCAGTCAGGATCGAGGTTGTTGGGTCCATTATGGTGCTTCCTATCATAAGGGAAATGCTGAGACGTTTCTCAATCTTCTCCATTCTCCAATCAATATCCCTCAAGTTCCTATGCACGTGTTCAAGTTAGTGAAGAAGGTCAATGTGAGCTTCATGATGATCTTGGAGAGTCTACCTAACTAGGAATTTCATTTTCCAATAAAGTTCCACCATATACATATATAGGTTGAGGCTTCTCCTCATATGATCTATATCTACGATATAATATACACATTCATTAAGAACCTCTATACTTAGGAGGGAGTCTTATGAGAAAAATATCCTAAGTTTGATATATGTCAATAAGCGTATGTCAATCACATGATGAATGATATTGTTAAATTTGGTTGATACACGAGAATAAATGTCAATGGATATGGATTTGATATGAATACTAGTATTGATATATATTATTATAAAATAATAATTATAATTATATAATACAAATATAATTATCAAATATTATAAACACAATAATTCAATTATCACAACCATAATGAAATATTATATTATATTATTATTATTATTATTGATATTATCAATAACATAATCAATAATATATTGAATATTGATATTGTAAATAAAATACACTAATAAATCCAGGGGAATAATATTTAACCCAAGGGATTAATATTGTAAACCCAATGTATGTAAACCCTAAGATAAATATTATAAACACTAAAATAAGCAAGGTTGACCATGGTTGACCATGACTACTTTTGATATTGATATAGTCTTTGTTGCAATGTGAAGTTTGACCATGGTTAACCCTGATTGATTTTTATATTGAGACATTATTTTTCACAATAGAATGTTGGACCATGGTTGATTTTGAAATTGAGACAATCTTTGTCACAATGCAATGTTGGACGTTGCCACAATGTGGCGTTAGACTAGGAGACAAGGTTTTTCACAATGTGACCATGATTATTGACCATGATTGACAATGGTTGATTTTCAAATTGAGACAAGGGGTGTCACAATGTGACGTTGGACCATTGTTGACCATGGTTAATAATGATTCACTTTAGATGACCATGGTCGACCATGGTTGATTTTCATATTTAGACAACCACGTCACAATGCAATAGTAGACCATGCTCGAACATGGTTGAACCCTTTAATTAATAAAAACAATGGATTGATATTGTAAACCCAAAAAAATAGTAAACCAAAGAAACTAACACTTAAACCTAAGAGAATAATATTAAACCCAAAAAATTAATATTACAAACCGAAAATATATAAATTCTAAAATAACTATTCAATCACTAAAAGAAGCATAGTTGAACACAAAAATAAAGATAGCTAAAGACTTGTGATTGCACTAGAAAAACACTTAAAAACCGACCACTCAAAAACTTGGATCCTTTGCAAAAGGTTGCATGGATTTCACACTTATAGCTTGTCCACCGTGAGTGGAACTTGAAGCTGTCCTAGCAATCGAGAATCAGGTCACCGCCACATTTGAAACTTACAATGTGGAAGTGAAAAGTTTCCAACCTAAAATTTCACACCATAAGGCATTGGGTTAATTTGAATTATCTTTCCCAAATAAGATTTATCAAAAATAAATATTGAAATAATAGAATTACAAATATTTAATATTAAGATTAGTTAAATCTAATTTTGATGTTTATATATAAAAATGACACAAAATAAAAATATTTCTTTTAGCATTATTTATTAATTTTTATAAAAAAAATTTATGTATAGTGCAAGTTCCTCATATACTTCTCCGAGTATAAGCTTCGGCGTTTAGCTTCACTTGAATGTGGTGGTGACTTGTCAATCATATCTATTGTTTTTCCTCTTGTTGTTTGAGAAGCCTATCCGTTTCTTCTTCCTATCGATTATTCATCTTAATGATAGTTTGTGAATGTGCTTCTCCTTCCTCTTGGCCATGATCTCAATGTTCTTAGCCATAGTCGCGTAAAATCCTAAGAAATTCTCACGTTCTTGGTGAATGTGTTCCTAATTAATGACATATATAATACTTCAAGTTTGTTAGTTCTTGCAAGATTCCTTCTTCTTGTTGTTCATTTTTTTCCACCACTTGTTCTTCATGCTCCTAATAATTTTATGTTTCACTGGATCCCATAGACGATGCCTTGCAAATTTGTAATTTCTCTAGCCAGGGAAAGCAAGCCAAGGCCCAAGCTTGATATGTAAGGCAAAGTGACTTCTGTTCTCCACTGATTGTTTTATCTATTCCGCTATTTCTGACTGATTAATCTTGTTGTATCTCCATTTGTATGTGAATTATTATTTGCTTTCGCCATCTAAATATCTGAGTATAAATCCGTTGTGTGTTATGTATGCTCTCCACTAACAAAGTCATACTCACAATTCAAGACAACCCTTATGCTTTTGGTGAATGTCTTCCTCATTGACGGTTTTCACGAGATGACTCGTATTCTAGCAAATTTTCTCGAAGCCATTGTGACTAAGGTGATTCATCGTGGGCAATATCAACTTATTTTTTTTAAATGCCAGTGGCTTCCAAAGTCTTAACCTCTGCAAAGAATCATAGAGATTCCATGGATTTGTCAATTTATAGCGTCTCCACCGTCCAAGAATATAAAGTTGCGCCGGTGATCAATTGGGTGTATAGAGAATCATAAAATGGTCACATTCTTGTCGAGATTTTACTCAGAGGGTAGAACGGTTAAAAAAAAGTGGAACTATCATTTGAAATCACAATTAAAAAAAAGTGGAACTATCATTTGAAATCACAGCGTGAGTGATGATTTTAACTCCCTCTTAGAAAATAAAATATTTAGTCAATTGGTTTTCATTTATTTCTTTGTTTTTATATATAAATATTTCATATTGTATAAAATGCATAAATGTATTTCATATTTTGTAATATTTAAATTGAGGTTCTTTCACAATTTAAATTTGTGATTGTAAATAAATCTTTAAAAAATGTGGACAAATTAGATTAAATTTCTTTTTTAAAATTACGTTATTGCTAAAATAATTGTCTCCTTCTATTTCATTTTCTAATAAATATAAATTATTCATATAAAATAAACCCATTATGTTGTATTAACCACTAGTTATTTTATAAAATGCAATTAAGCGATGAAATTATAAAATTTTTTACTACTGTTCGGAAGGTTAATAACTTTTGAGAATATAAATGCAATAATAACTTATTCACATATATTCTTTATTCTTTAGTCTGTTTAATTTTTCTGTTTAATTATTTATTGTTAAGATCATATTTACTGAATGCTCTTCCCTTCTCTATTTTGTCCTGGCTATGATGTTGGAGTTTTAGTGTTTGAGAATCTACAGAAACTCTCATCTAATTGGTGATAGTCTTCCTAATTGGCGGGAGCTATAATGCGTCGAGTTATTGTCTGAGAAACTATCAACTTCTTGGTGGTAGTCTTCATAATTGGCTGGAGCTATAATGCGTCGAGTCGTTGTCTACCAAATTTGAGAGAAACTATCTCATTCTTGGTCTTTGTAGTTGGTGTTGTTCATGAGATAACTCTTATTTTACCAAGTGGGGAACGCGGTTGATTGCAGAAATAGTATTCCGAAATTCTCAATCGTTTTAGAAAATTAGAGATTTCACATTTATAGCGACTGGACCATATGTACAACCTGAAATGAGGTGGCGATCGATTGGATACAATGCAGAATGAAGCAACGATCATGCTTTTTCGTGGAATGTGGTATGGTCAAATAAAATCAAAAAATAATTTCGTTGTTTTTTATTCCAAGGTGATAAAATATGCTAGAGAAGAGTGTGTAGGGTTTCCATTATCATTTAACATCAATTTTTTTTTAATTTAAAATTACAATGCAGAATGAAGCAACGATTATGCTTTTTCGTGGAATGTGGTACGGTCAAATAAAACCAAAAAATAGTTTCGTTGTTTTTTATTCCAGGCCACGTGATAAAATATGCCAGAGAAAAGTGTGTAGGGTTTATATTATCATTTAACATCATTTTTTTTAAATTTAAAATTTTACAGTAGCATTTTATTAAAAAATTTATCGAATTTTTGTACTTTTATTTTCTTCCATTTTTTTACATTAAAGTGCATATTTTTTATAATCTTTAAAATTTCAATACAATCACACTTTCCAATATTATTCGAAACATTTATTATTATTATTGTTTATTAATATTTATATATATTATTTTTTATATTGTTATATTTATGAAATATTATATATAAACTATATTAATAATAACCAGGAAAACGTGTTAAAGTACATTATCATTTAAAATCAATCCTATACTTAACTATATTATGTTTTGATTATTTATGAAATATTATATATCAACTATATTAATAATAAAAACCAGGAAAGTTGTTTAAAGTTACCATGATCATTTAAAATCAATTATTATAAACTTTATAGAATAATTTTATGCTTTGATTTTCTTTCCAATTTCACATTACAATGCATCATCTTTTATAATGATTTTTTTAAATTAAAATATAATATTATTTCAATTTTACTATTATTGAAGGAAATATTAAAATATTCTTTATTATTATCGTTTACTGAATGTTAGTTATGCATTAACTTTAAAACCTATTATTGAAATATCTCTTAATATTATCATTTATAAAATATGGAAAACTTACCTATAATACTTGCCAAACTCGTGCTCGACCAAATTCTAGAGAATGGCAGCTATAATGCATCACGACATGGTCTGCCAGATTCGAAGGCCACCCTCTCATTCTTGGTCTTCCTAATTGATGGTGTTTACCGGCTAACTCTTATTCTACCAAATTACGTTGAAGGCCTTGCAATCGTGGAGAGTTTTATTAATTGCAGAAAGAATTCATCACGCCTAGTTTTATTAATTGCAGAAAGAATTCATCATGGCTGATAGTTCGCTTAAATGCCAGCGACTCCGAAAATATCAAACTCTGCATAAAATTCCCTGGATTTCACGTTTATATCATCTCCACCATTTTTGAAACCTGAAAATGCGGTAGCCATCGATAGCTACAATGGAGACTGAGCCAACGGTCATGTTTTTCAAAAGTATTGAACGGTCAAAAAAATTCAAACCCCGCCAAGATCATAAAATATTCAATAAAAACGTGTGGACAGATTATTTTACAGATTATTTTATTTTTAATTCAAAGTCGAATTTACAATTTAGTTTTGAATTTGCAATCTCTAATGGGAAGACAAATTCAAGATTTTCCAATATAAAAATGTTCATGAAAATATGTGGTTAGTTTTCTTCATTCCATCTCTAAATTACATTTATTTATTTTTATAAAATTTATTTAATTTTTAATTTTTATGAAAATTTAATTTTAATTTTATGCTAAATTGAATAGAATATTTTTAATGTTATTATTTATCTTAAAATAATATTTTAAAAAAATGATTATTAAAATAATTCTTATTATTTATTAATATTATAAATAAATGTTATATTGTAAACCTTATTTGAGAATGAAAAAATTATAAAATAGAGAGTAAAAATTGTAATGGTGTTTTTGGTGCTATGGAGTATCAAAGACACTTCTGTTGGAGCTGGTTGTTACCCAGTGAAAGATTCATAGTGCACAATGAAATCACAACTAAAAGTGCTAACAAAAAGCATACATAAGTTGAAATTGAAGCATCAAAGTAACTAAACAATGGTACACCCAGGGTTGTCAATATCTTGTATCGCTGGTCATCTACATTTATACAAAAATTGTGTTTGATGATTTTTTCTTCAGGGGGAAAGAGTTGTGGCGGTAATTCTCTTTCGAATATGAATAAGCTTTGGCAGTGTGCAATGGTGAGATGGTGGTGAGATGGTGGGTCCGTGAATGATTTATTTGACAATGGGTTATTTATTTGACAATGGGTGTAATTATCTCTGACACTCCATTTTAAGTGTTGCCAACAAATTAGCAATAACTTACCTGACTTAAACATGCTTGTTGGTCTAAGCCTTAGCTAAGATTACAACCACTTCGTAAGTCTCAACCTTTACAAAAAGATTATAAAAATTCAATAGATTTTTAAATTTAAACATCTCCACCATCCAAGGAGTATAATTAATTGGAGCTATAATGCGTGAAGTCATTGTCTACCAAATTTGAAATAAACTATCTCATTCTTGGTCTTCCTAGTTGATGTTGTTCATGAGAAAACTCTTATTTTACCAAGTGGAGAGGGTTGTTGATTGCAGCTAATTGCGAACTTTGATTGGCCTCGACTGTGAGATCCGAAATTTCAAACTTATTAGAAAATTGAATAGATTTCATATTTATAGCGAATGGACCATATGTGCAACCTGAAAATGGGATGACGATGGATTGGATACAATGCAGAATGAAGCAACGGTCATGTTTTTTCATGGAATGTGGAACGATCAAAAAAATTCAAAAAATATGTTTTTTGATTTTTTACCCTCACATATTATTAAAATCTTTATCAAATTTTTTACTTTAA
>APFE031322768.1:62425-85227 GCA_000404065.3 Pinus taeda | reverse complement strand
AAATAATTTTTATTATTATCCTTTATTAAATGCTATATATTAACTAAAAAACCTGTTATTGAAATATTTTTTAATGTTTTAAGAAACACTCATCTTTTTGGCGATTGTCTTCACAATTGATGGGAGCAATAATGCAGCAAATCATGGTCTGCCAGATTCTAAAGGCACTCTTTCATTCTTGGCCTTCTTAACTCATGGTGTTGACGAGCTAACTCTTATTCTACCAAATTACGTTGAAGACCTTGCAAACGTGGAGCGTTTTATTAATTGCAGAAACAATTCAACATGGCTGATAGTTGGCCTAAATGCCACCGACTCCGAAAATCTCCATCTCTGCAGATAATTCCTTGGATTTCACGTTTATATCATGTCCACCATTCCTTGGATTTCACGTTATATCATCTCCACCATTCTTTGAAACCCGGAAAAATGCTGGTTACCTATCGATAGGTACAATGGAATTGAGCAACTGGTTTTTTTTCAGAAGTATTTGAACGGTCAAAAAATTCAAAAACCCCGCCCCTAAGGATCATAAAAACATTTCCAATAAAAACGCCATGGTGGGCAGAATTATAAAAATGTTTCATTGAAATATTGTCCGGTTAGTTTTTCTTCCATTCCATCCTTAAATTACATTTATTTATTTATTTTATTAAAAATTTAATTTTAAATTTTTAAATTTTTAGAAAATTCAATTTTAATTCTTAGTAAAATTTGAAAGAATAATATTTTTAATGTTATTATTTATTTTTAAAAATAGTATTTTGTTTAAAAGATGATTTTTTTTTGCTAAAGCAAGCATCGAACCTTTTATTCAAATGAAGCTACCAAGAGGTTACATAAAATATAGAATGTCAAAGAGTTGAGATATGCCCTAAGTTGGCGAACTGAATTACATGCTCAAGAGCCCGGCTAAGGGCCGACAAAACCATACAACCAATAAAGCCAAAGAGCGGACCGAATGGTGAAAAAGAGACCCTCAAGTAGAAGATCTGTCCGAGTGCAAACAAAAGAGAAATACATACACGACAAATCTTAGCCATCGATCTGCTTCCGCAAGATCCAATGGATGTGAAGGATATCAGACTGACTAAATGCACAACGAAACTTCCTTATTTAGAGGTTTGTCAGTGAGAGGCATTCCCAGATATTTGGAGGGAAAATTCTCTCTTTGGAAACCAAGAATTTTGGAGAGATGTCTTTGTATGGAAATATCTGTATTGAAAAAGAAAACTTTTGATTTTGTGAGGCTTACCTTCGTGCGAGCTGCCATTGCAAAATCATGCAGGATTTTTTTGAAGGCTTTGGCTTCCTTGATGGTGGGTGTGCCTTGTAACATGGTGTCATCTACAAATTGTTGATGAGTCAATGTGTTCCCATTCTGAGTGAGTTTTAGACCCTTGATTCTTCCTTCCTCCTTCGCTAAATTGATCATTCTACCTAATCCTTCCATCAAGAGAATGAAGAGAAATGGGGAAAGAGGATCTCCTTGCGTTAGGCCCCTTGAAGGCCTAAAGGTTCTTGATGGAGAGCCATTGAGAAGGATTGAGCAACTTGTTGTGGTAACCAAGGCCATGACCCACTTTCTAGTTGTGGCCAAAGCCATAAGCTTTAAGAATGTCCTTTATGTAGAACCAACTTAATTTATCACAAGCTTTTGCTATGTCCAGCTGTATTACCATATCTGCTTGCTTATCTGTATTGAGAGAATGAACCACTTTGTGAGCTTGGATGATATTATTGAGAGTTTGTTTGCCTTCTACATATCCAGTCTGCTCCTCTGACACGAGCGATGGAAGTAGAGGTTTAAGTCAATTAACAATAACTTTGGAAATGATTTTGTACACCACATTGCATAAAGCTATGGGTCTGAATCTGTCAGGTGTCATGGCTTTTTCCTGTTTAGGGTTTAATGCTATGAAAAGTTCATTAATCACTCTAAGAATTGTTCTTGATTTTCTTGAGTCCTCCACCACATCTAGAATGTCATATTTGACTATTTCCCGGCATGTTTTGAAAAAGTCTACATTGAAACCATCCGGGCCTAGAGCTTTCCCATTGTGCATCTCTTTTATTAATTCATTGATGTATTCCTGCGTTACTAACTTGTTGAGATTATAATTATCTTCTCTGGTCACCAATTTTGGAATATTCTTTTTGAATCTCTTAATAAATTGAGATCTATCTGCAATGGTTTCCTCTACTATGCTTTGAATATGTTGTACCACAATAGATTTCATTTCCTTGTGAGTATTTAACTATTTCCCTTGAGGATCTAAGAGTTTTGTGATCCTATTATGAGCCCCGTGTTTCATGGTAGACTTGTGAAAGAATCTAGTGTTTCTCTGCCCTTCTTTAATCCATTGTACTCCAGATTTCTGTCTCCAAAATATTTCTTCCTGCTGACATCTATTGTGCCATTCTTGCTATAGAGAGTGTGCCTGTATTTTCCTTTCCTCTGTGAATCCTTCCGTGATGATACTTTTATTAGTTTCTTGTAACTTTCTTTCCACTTCTCTTTTGGCTTCAAAAATGTTGCCAAACTCATTTCTATTCCATTCTTTGAGCCTTTGTTTGATATGTTTGAGTCTCTGATGCAGGAGGAACATTTTTGTGCCTTGGGTGGGCATGTATTCCACCCACCAATTTCCAATATTAGTGATGAAGTCAGGGTGAGTGAGCCATGCATTTTCGAACCTGAAGGCTATGTTTCTTGGGGTTCCAATAATAGAAGCTTCCAACTAGATGGGCCAGTGGTCCGAGCCTCTAAAAGGAAGGATCTAAGCTGTCATAGTGTGACCGAGATCGAAGGAGATCCTCTGAAATTAAGAATCTTTCTAATTTCGAGGCAAATTGGGAAGTTCCCTCTCTTCTGCTATTCCATGTGAAGGTGCCATTTATTGTTTACATATTCACCAATCTCATGTTGTCTACGAAGTTCTGGAAGGCAAGTGAGTCTCATCCCAACATTCTACTTCCCCCTTTTTTCTTTGAGAGGGATCTGATCATGTTGAAGTCCCCTTCCATAATCAAGGGGATAATTGAGTGTCTCTCTCTTAGCTCCTCCAGAGAGGTGACAAGTTTTATTTTGTCTTCTACCAGTTGAGGGCCATAGACATTTTTTATCAAGTAACAACCTTTGTCGCCCAAAGGTTGTATTACCATTGAAAGGTGATTTATGGATGCTTCAACATCTATTATCTCAAATTTCTGAGGATTCCATAGGGTGAGAATTCCTCTTGCTGTGTTATTTACTTTGACTTCAAGGTACTCGTAGTTGTTAAGCCGTTTGCGAATTTCACTGATCTTGTCTACAGAGCATTTTGTTTCCTTTATAAGCACCATGTTTGGTTTCTCTTCTTTTATTCTGTTACTGAGATTTCTTTGGTTTCTTTTACTACCTAACCCACTAATGTTCCAGGTTGTGAGCTTCATAGTGATGTGTTTGTGACATCAGGAGTTTTCCACATTTTGACAGGAGATCATTCTGTCTCCTTCTTCCTCTTTTCTTGCCTTGGTTTTTGGTGGAGTATCCTGATGTAATCTCCATTCGTTTGACCCCTTTATTCTCCTGGCTATCATAGTTCCTTTTGACTCCTACAACCTTTGTTTGAGACCTTCGAAGGAATAGCTGTTGCAGTCTATCAAACTCCTCTTGTGGCAAAGAGTCAATCCCGTTGTTAGTTCCCTATTCTAGAAACTTTTCTAGTTCCAGGTTTTCCCTATGAAGAATCTCCTGTAGGTCTTGGTCCTCCATTCCTCCTTCACATGGGGACATCTCATGGTTCCTTCCAAGTCCTATAGTGCTTATTGAGTCCTCCTTTAGTTCATTGTCTGCCTGTGTGATGTTCATGCTATCCTCTTTTTCGTTCTCTGTATGAATGTTCTCCAGATCCTTATTTTTTCCATTTTCTTCCCCCTCCTCTTCTAAAATCTCAAAACTGTTGTGACTTGGTAGCTTGTTCTCACTAGGTTTTTTTTGGTGCTTTTGCCCCCTCCTTTCCCCCCACCTCCCACTTTGGTGTAACCTTCAGGGTCTTTTCCAATGTTGTTTTCGAGGTTGTCCTCTTTTTTGTTGAGTGGGCATTCTCTGAAGAGATGCCCATGTTCATGATGTTTGTGACATCTGAATGGGATGTGTTCATAGTTGATTGCTTGTACCCATTCCTCATCATAAACTTCCAGGATGACTTCATCTGGGAGAGCTTCCAATAAGTCCATTTCTACACATGTGGGCAAAGGATGTATATTTACCTCGCAGAGTCGTCTCTGATATCTCTATAGAATGTCCTAATTTATTACCTATAGCTTTTAATGATTGCGACAACTAATAATCTAAAGGTAAGGAATATAATCTAATCCATATTGGAACCCATGTGAACGTTTCTCGCTCCAAAACAATGTTTATCATCCAAGGTCGCATGTAGAGACTTGCAGCAGTGTAGAAGTAATATTTGAATTGCAGTAGTTTTCACAATTTAAATTTGTGATTTAAAATAAATCTTTAAGTGTTTTGGACAAATGAGATTAGATTTTTTTTAAATCATAAAACATTTAAATTTACATGAGAATTAAAAATTATTATTATTATTGTAAGTTTAAAAAGATATATGCTCTCCTCTCTAATTTTGAACATATAACCTCCTGACAAAAAAACCTTTGATTTTCGTAGATGCCGTCCGCTACGAAATTCTCAAACCCTTATTCACGGGATAACTCTTATTCTACCAACTTAACTCTTATTCTACCAACTTGTTGGTGTGTTCGCGAGATAACGAAATTCTCAAACCTTTCAGAAAATTCACTAGATTTCACATTTATAGCGAATCCACTATCTGTACAACCCGAGAATGCGGTGGTTAATGAATTAACAGTCATGCTTTTTCGTGGAACGTGGAACGGTCAAAAAAAATTAAAAAATAAACTCTGTGCTTTTCGATCCCATGGCAAGGTAATAAAATATGCAAGAGAAACGTGTGTGCCGTTTCCATAATCATTTAAAATCAAATTTGTTGACAATTTTAAGCTATTGATTTTTTTCCTACTTTGATTTCGCTCGATTGTTTTACATTACAGTGCATCATCTAAATTTAAATATAATAATATTTCTATTATTATTATTTATTTAAAAAATATTAAAATATTATTATTATTATTATTATTAAATATATATATCAATCTATTTATAATTTTCATTTTAAAATGAAAATGAAATTTATAGTTATAACTTTAAAATTTTACACTTTAAATTTTAGCTAATATTTTTTTTATTCTATTTTTTTCCAATTTTTTACATTATATACTGCATCATCTTTTAATAATAACTTTTTTTTAAATAAAATATCATTTTCATCTAGTTGAAATTTAAAATTTTAGAGATTAAATTTTATTAATTTTATTATCAATTTTATTGAATATTTTTCTGCTTCGATTTTTCCTCTAACTTTTTACATTACACTGTAACATCTTTTAATAATGATTTTTTTCTTAAAGTAAAATATCATTTTCATCTAAAACCAAATTAATAGTTGAAATGTAAAATTTTACAGATTAAATTCTATTATTTTATTATAAACTGTATCGAATATTTTTCTACTTTGATTTTTCCTCCAACACATTACACTACATCATCTTTTAATAATAATTTTTTTCCTTAATGTAAAATATCATTTTCATTTAAAAGCAAATTTATACTTGAAATTTAAAATTTTACAGGTCAAATTTTATTAACCAAGCTTTATGGAATATTGTCTATTTGATTTTTGGTCCTCCAATTTTTGACATTATACTGTATCGTTTAATAATGATTCTTTTTTTCTAAAAATAAATTATCATTTTCATTTAAAACCAAATTTATAATTGAAATTCAAACTTTTACCAATAAAATTTATTTATTTTATTATAAACTTTATGGAATATTTTTCTACTTTGATTTTTCAGCCTCCAACTTTTTACATTACACTTCATCTTACATTTGAACTTTATCACGCGCTACAAAGTTTTACAGATTGCGTCATATAGGAATCGTTTGAAGCTTACGATATATGTGATGTTTGAAATTTATTTCAGGCGCACCTACTCTAATTTCAGAATCATTTCAAATTGGATTTTGAATTGGGAAAATTTTAGAATTATTTCAAATTGAGATTTAAATTGGGAAGAAATGTTGTTAGGTGCCATGGAAAACTTTTAATTCATTTATGTTAGGTCTCTTTGGATCTGTTGGAACAACACTGGCCATTAGCCCTACATATTTTCATTATCGACCTGATTTACTTAAATTCACCTGCCTGCTTTCCTGCTCTTCGTATAACAATTTTCATGTGATGTCGCATGTATTGTGTGATTTCACAGTTATAACGACTCGGCCATCTGTGCAACATGAAGATGCGGTGGCGAACGGTAAAAAAAAATCAGAAAATAAGTTCTTTCATCTTTGATACCACGCGAAGTACCCACGCCAAGGTGGTAAAATATGCGAGCAAAATCAGTGTAAGTTTTTCATTATCATTTAAAATCATATTTATAGTCTAAATTTAAAATTTTAGATTATCAAATTTTATATAATTTAAGTATATTTGATGGTTAAGTGTCTGTTTATTCCCAAAAAGTCATAGATTTAAAATCACAGAAATAAAGTATGTATGCCATAAAAAACAATCAAATCAATATTATCTCACACAAACCAAATTTTTATACACCGAATTAATATTTAATAGAATATATATACCTTAAGAAGAGCAATCAAATCACGATTATCTACAAACAAAAATATCTTACAAACCAATTCAATATCTATCTTTTATGACCTTAAAAATTAAATTACACAACAATTGCTTTTTAATACTTTTTATTTTCAATTTTTTAAAAATTAAATATAAATAATATTTATAGTATATATTATATTATTAATCATTTATAATATATATATGCACTTTATTATAATATGGAGGAAACTGTCTGAGGTTTCCTATTATCAATGAAAATCAAATTCTCAGTTAAATTCAAATTTATCATATCAAATTTTTTTATTATAAACTTTATGGAATATAATATCTTTTTACTTTGATTTTTCTTTTTACATTAACAAACCACATCATCTTTTATAATGATATTCTTGAAATTAAAAGATAATAATAATTAAATTATTATTATTAAAATAATATTTTAAATTTAATATTATATTATTAAATATTATATGTGACTTTATTTTAAATAAACAAGAAATTATTGAAAATATTTTTTATTATTATCATATATTAATATTATATATCAAATTTTTAAGATGAAAAAAATACATATAAGATTTTGATAGAGATGTTGAAGGAGATGTTGAAGTTTGTATAACTTTATAGTCACATTCTCAAATCCCAATTATTGAAATCACTTCTTAAGCTTAGAAAATAAAGTCATAATTGGCAATTCACCATTTTATGGAAACAACTTGTGTTTAGTCTATATCACTTGTCCCTAATCCTCATTTTGAGAAGATTTCTACATATTCTTTACTAATTATCTATTCTTCTTTAAAGCTAGTTCAGCCACTCCATCACTATTGTTGGAGTTTAGTTTTGAATATTTCTCACATGAAATAGAGTCTATTAGATAATAAGGTAAGAGAAAACAAACTTCAACCATGGTGCTTTTGCAAAAAGTAAATTCTTACATAAATTTTCTCTATAAACTTTTAAATAACATTTCCATAGATCTATTTTCTAGGTCTCTTATCAATTTTTGTATTATTGGTTTTTTGGGTAAATAGTATTAATTGCAAAAACTAGTATTTACATAATACATTGCAAAAATTAGGTTCATCTCTCACTGTGTAGCCTATTCCATAGCTAAAAGTACTCTCCTTAAGAAGGGGAGGGACATTTGAGTACTAAAAGATATAAAAATGACTAGAATGAAACTAAAGAACTTGCCTAGATAGCATTATACAAAAATCACTGCAAATATGAGATAACAAACCAAAAATGTATCACAATAAGGTTGGTGGGCCTAAATATGAGCCTCTGATCAGGATCAAAGTTGTTGGGTCCCTTATGGTGCTTCCTATCATAGGGGAAATGTTAAGATGTTGTTCGATCTTCTCCATTCTGCAATCAATATCCCTGAAGTTCCTATGTAGGTGTTCAAGTTAGTGAAGAATTTTCAGGCGAGTTTCATGATGGTCTAGGAGAGTCTACCTAACTAGGAATTTAATTTTCCAATAAATTTCCACGATTTGCATATATAGGTTGAGTGTTCTCCTCATATGATATATATCTATGATACAATATACACATTCAGTAAGAACTTTTATATTTAGGAGGGAATCTTATGACAAAAATCTCCCAAGTTTGATATATGCCGATGAGCATACGTCAATCACATGCTTAACGACATTTTTAAACTTGGTTGATATAGGCAATTAGACATTAATGGATATGGATTTGATATAAATATTAATACGATATATATTATTAGAAATAATATAATTATATTATAAAATTATTCATTATATTATAAATACGATAATAATTATAACAATTATAATGGCAATATTATTTTATTATTTATTTTATATATTTCATATTATCGATAGTATCAGATATTGAATATTTATGTAACTCGTTATTAATATTATCATGCCAAGGGATTAATAAACCCAGGAAATTTATATTATAAGCCAAATGGATTATAAACCTATGAGATTTTTATTAAACCCAAGGATTTACACTGTAAATCCTATCAATAATACTATACCCTAGGAATATTAACGCTTAGATAAATAAACCCAAGGGATTGATATTGTAAATAAAAGAGACTAATAAACCCAAGGGAATAATATTTAATCCAAGGGATTAATTTTGTAAACACAACATGTAAACCCCGAGTTAAATATTATAAACCCTAAAATAAGCAAGCTTCACCATGGTTGGCTATGACTAATTTTCATATTGATATAGTCTTTGCTGCAATGCGATGTTTGACCATGGTTGATTTTTATATTGAGACATTCTTTGCCACAATACGATGTTGGACCATGGTTGATTTTCAAACTAAGACAATCTTTGTCACAATGCGATGTTCAACGTTGCCACAATGATGCATTGGACTAGGTGACAATGTTTTTCGCAATATGACCATGATTATTGAACATGATTGGCCATGGTTGATTTTAATATTGAGACAAGGGGTGTCACAATCCGACATTGGACCATTGTTGACCATGGTTAATCATGATTCACATTAATTGACCAAGGCTGATTTTCATATTTAGAGAACCATGTAACAATGGGATAGTAGACCATGCTTGACTATGGTTGAACCCTTGAATTAATAAAAGCAATAAATTGATATTATAAACCCAAAAGAATAGTAAACCAAAATTACTAACACTAGAATCCCAAGAGAATAATATTATACCCAAAAAAATAATATTATAAAATGAATAATTTCCTAATTAATAACATATATAATACTTCAAGTCATACTAACACTAAAACCCCTAAAGAATAATATTAGACCCAAAAAAATAATATTATAAACCGAATGTTTTCCTAATTAATGACATATATAATACTTCAAGTCATGCTCAGCCACAGTTCAAGACAACCCTTATGCTTTTGGTGAATGTCTTCCTAATTGATGGTATTCGCAGATGACTCGTATTCTAGCAAATTCTGTTGAAGACATTGTGACTGAGGTGATTCATCGTGGGCAAAACCAACTTATTTTGCTTGAATGCCGGCGACTTCCAGAGTCTTAACTTCTGCAAAAAAATAACAAAGATTATATGGATTTCTCAATGTATAGTGTCTCCACCGTCCAAGAACATAAAGTTGACTTGCTGATCAATTGGGCATATAGAGAATCAGAAAACGGTCACATTCTGGTCAAGATTTTACTTAGAAGATAGAACGGTAAAAAAGGTGGAACTATTACCTGAAATCACGCATGAGTGATTGTTTTAACTCTCACTTAGAAAATAAAATATTTCGTCAATTGGATTTCTTCACAACTTTTGTTCGTGGCCTCAAAAAGTACAAGAGTAACTTGTTTATGAAAAAATAATTTTGGGATTATCGCTGGAGGTGCACGTGGCGGTCGTGCTGTGGAGTGTTGGCCATCCAGAACCATTTCTCATTTTACAGGTGCGTCTTTCACAGTTGAAATCTCCTTCCCTCATCGCGTGCCTTTTCGCCATCACGATCTGAATGCTTCCCATTCATGCAAGCTTCAATATTGCCACCTTTTTTTATCTATGCGAAGTTTCTCTGCCAAGGATTTTCACTGTGCCTAGCTGCTTATATTCTATTTTTTGAGGGGGGTTGGTTTTTCTGGCTATCCTCCTTCCCTGACGCAGTAGGGGATCTCTCCTCTCCCTATCCTCTCCGTTTTGTTTTGGCTAAGGAGACATATGATATGGGTTTTTTTCTGCTGCACTCCGCTCTCGACTTCCATGCGTCTTCAGGTCATATTTTTCTTTCCCTTTCTTCTGAAATCTGTTAATAATTGATGAATATTATGTTATAGGCATATAACTTCTGGAAATGGGAATATGAAGGTTTATGTTTCTTTTGAAGCTTCATACGCATGTTTTTTTACATTCCACTATCATTTTTCATGAATGGTCTATGATTATCTAAAAGGTCTTTGTTTCTGTTAATCTATTGTCTTCTTTCTGGAGTGATATGGATGTCGTTTTTCTGGAGTGATATGGATGTCGTTAGAGTGGTTTCGTACCTCTGTTCAGAAATTACAGAATTATATCATTTTATCTAAGCCGTGCTCGGACTTTAGAATCACGATAGGGTAATGGTGGTGCACTTGTGTCATGTTTTGTTGTTGCATATCTATGTAAATTGGCTGGTTTTTTTTTTTTTTTTTTTTTTTTATCCTGGCTGGAACGGTTCATTGCCGGGCTACTGGAAGCCTCTGGTAGATCTTTTTCCATATTTTCCTTCTGCATCTTGTAGCTTGGTAACTCTTTCCGCTCTCCACTGGTTCTTTTTCCGGGCCTTCTCGCCATTTTCCGGCGATCAGTTTTTCCACCTGTATTTATCTCTGTTGACGCCATTCCCTCCTGTTTTTGGCATTTACTGAAAGCCGTCAGTTTTTTGAATCTTTATCTACTTGAGTGTACTTTGTTTACGTTGAGGTCTTTGTCTCTTTATGGCTCGATGGACATATGGCATTTTATCTCCATATAGCCTTTTAGGAAAGAGTTTTTCCTAATACTCGAGGGTTCTTTGTCAGTTTCCTTGTCAGTGTCCTGTTATCCGATTTTCTTTCTCCAGGTATCTTATTCAGCTGGGTGTTGAACTTTGATATCCGACCCATATGTCTGTTTTTGAATTCATGTTGTACTGATGTGATTGCGGGTGGTTGGTTTTAACTATGGATCTCCCTTCGATTCATCTGACATGGAGGCTTTGATTTTGGCTACCACCTTGGTAGAATCCGCCCATGCTAAAGCGGTTAAGTCATCCGATTGGCAGTCCACTCTGGGGGACCTTCTTATTCGGCCTTCGGACCCTCATGTGGATGTGGATCGATGTGTCGGTCTAAAGAATGTTTCTTTGCGATCTTTCGATCGTAAAGGAGTTGTTGACATTCGGCTGGATCGAAATGTTGGGGCTTTTGTGAAAGTCCAGAAATCGGTCAAGACTATCCCATCTTCAGCTGCCATTCGTATTGACAGTTCCCACCTTTCTAATTGTTTCAACCAGTCTTCAGGAAAATGCCCTGATCGGGCATTGGCATTTTTCTGAGATGAGTGACTTTCTTATGCGTGAATGGCTTGCATCCCAGTGGAAGCTGATCATTGGTTACATTCCTGTTATTGCTGGCCTGCTTAAGGGTTGGTACTGTTTCCACTTCTTAAAGTCATGTGATCTTGAGGACATCCTAAAGCATCAGTGGGTTTTCAACTGAAGCTTCCTGGTTCTGCATCGATGGTACCTGGGGTTTAATCCACTTAGGAATACTCTCGTAAACCATTTCATCTGGGTTAAACTCCATGGTTTGTCGCTAGAATTATGGTCTAAAGAATCCTTGTTTGAGATTGGGAATGCGATAGGGAGGTGCGTATATGTTGACCCTTGGTGTCTTGGCGAGAAGGATAAGAGAGTGGTGTGGGTGCTGATTGAAAAACCATTCAGAGGGGGCTTTCCGGCTTATATTGATATATCATGGACGAATATGCATATCAGGCAGAGGCTGGACTTTTGGGGGATCCCGTTCAGATGTTCGGCTTGTCACCACATGGGTCATTTGATTAAGAATTGCCCCAAGCGGTTTTCTTATAGGCGGTATCGTAATGTAAAGGGATCCTCCCCTTTCCCTGGCTCAGTTTCTTTTCCTTTGTTGAAGAGTCGATCTTCCTTTGAATCATAGGACTGTATGGTAACATCCCCTGTTGTTCCACATGCTTTCCCTCCGCCGTCGGGCCCCCTTGCTCCAGTGGATCCCATTTCCCCCTCGATGCCCCCCTTGGAGGATGCTCCTTTTTCGATCCCTTTCCGATCATCCCACCCTATTGAGCCGATCTCTGACCATGAGGTTCCAAACCCACCTCCGGTACCTCCTCCCATTCTTATCAGTAGTTGTGATTCTCTCCTTGATCATTCTTCACCTGCTCCTAAATTGGAGAGCTCCAAGTTGGGAATAGGAAAGGATATTTTGATCTTCCCCACCCCGGCTAATTTGCCGATTTCCTCGTCGACCAATTCCATCGGTAGCGACTTGGCTTTCTTGCTATCAAAGAAATCGCTAGATCTAAAAGCTCTTACTATTCATAAGCCTGGTGACAAGTCCTCCCCCTTCATTAGTCCCGACTCTGCCTGTAACATTACTGTTCGAAGGAAAAATGGAAGGGGCAGTAGACGCTTTTGTGGTCGGGAAGACGGTGTTGGCAGGGATATTCGCAACTTATCTCTATTTGATGTCCCTATTGTTGATATGACGGACGAGAGGCCTCTTAGAGCTAGCAAGGCTGACATGCCTTCTAAATGAATTTCATGGTATCTATGAACATTAGGGGTTTGGGGGTGGGGAATTTTTTTTGGTATTAAGGGACATTTTTTCCTCTGTTAGTCCTAAGATTATCTTGATCCATGAATCTATGCATTCAACTTCAATCTCCATTTCCTATTTTAGAAAAATGTTCCCTTCTTGGTATATTTCGGCTATTAATGCTAATGGACTCTCCGATGGTTTAGTTGTCCTTTGGGACCCAGTTTGGATCATGGCTAAAACTTATAGGTGCTTGGCGGGTATTTTGATTTCGGCTTAGATCAGGGGTCAAAATTTTTCCATAAATATTATAAATGTATATGCTCCATACAGGAATAGGGAGCCTTTCTGGAAGAAGCTTTTCGAATTTCAGATTCTTGACATTGACAATCTATTGATTGCAGGGGAGCTCAATTTTACTCTAAATTTGGATGAAATTTGGGGATTGAATCAGAGAAAGGACCCATTGGCATAAATGCTTAAAAATGAATTGCTATGTAGAAATTTTGTGGATATCATTCCAGCTCAGATGTTTTCGACCTGGGAAAATGGGAGGTCTGGAGAGGCCTACGTCACGAAACTCCTTGACCGTTTTATCCTTGATGTTAGTCTGATTGATAAGATGGGTATGCCTGCTCCTCTAATTAAAGGGTGTTTATTTCTGATCATCGTCCGATTATGATGAGGTGGATGGAAAAAGGTTTTAGAAAGGGTTATTCGCTCAAATTCAACAGGACCTACTTGGAGTATCCGGCTTTCAATGCTCTCATAAATAACCTCTGGTGTGATTCACTGCTTTATGATCCTCGCTTCTTGCTTATGTCTTCAGAGAAAAAATGGATATTATTAGGAAGGTGGTTAAAGAATGGAAATACAAGAAGAGAAAATCTAACAGGTTGATGTTACAGAAGATTCAAAAAGTGCTTGATGGTGTTTCGGATACCATGGCATCGAATTGTCTATCTTTTCAACAAAGATGTCTTATAAACGAGTTACAAAGAATAAATCCAAGATTCTAGAACAAGAATAATTATCTTGGAAGCTGAAGAGTAGGGTCTTGTGGTTGAAGTAAGGGGATAGGAACACTAAGTTTTTTCACACATATGCGAGCGCTCGACGGGAGCGAAATTCTATTTGGAAAATCAGCGATGGATCGGGGGGCTTCTTGTATTCACAAGAGGATATCTCAAGGGAGGCTTTGAGATTCTTTGAAAATCAATATAAGAGAACAAATGATAGATCTTTCTGGGATATCCTGTGGGGAATTGAGTTGTATCCTCAGATGTTCAATGATGAAATAAATGATTAGATCTTTCAACCAGTGACTGAGGAAGAGTTGCTGAAAACTTTAAATGTTTTTAAAAAGGACAAATGTTCCAGACCGGATGGATGGTCTATAGAATTTTTCTGTCATTTCTTTGACTTTATCAAATCAGACTTGCTAAAAATGGTGGAAGATTCCAGAGTATCGGGTTGCATTCATCAAAAGACTACATCCACCTATATTGCCCTCATTCCTAAAAAAGAAAATGCTTTTTCCTTCTTGGATTTTCGTCCAATTTCTCTATGTAACATATCATATAAAATTATATCAAATATTATTGCTGACAGGATCAAGGATACGCTGTCTCTTCACCTAACGAAGAATCAACATGATTTCTTGCAAGGGAGGAACATCTTAGATGCGGTTGCTTCTACACAAGAAGGTCTTTTTGCCATTCAGGAGAAAAAATGTGATGCTATCTAACTGAAAATTGATCTTTGTAAAGCCTACGACTGTATGGACTGGGCTTTCATTAGATGTTTATTATCAAAGGTGGGTTTAAGAGCAAACATGATCAACTAGATCATGGCTTGCGTTGAACAGGTTAATTATGATGTCATTGTCAATGGAATGCCTACGGCTTTCTTCCTTGCCTCTCGTGGCCTCCGTCAAGGTTGTCCTTTGTCTCCCCTTTTATTTATCGTGGCCATGAATTCTCTTAGTCTGCACATTAACAAGGAGATTGAAGAAAACCGATGCTCCTCGTTGAAAATATGTCGGAATATCTCTATTTCCCACAATCTATTCGTGGATGATGTTATTTTGTTTGGCATTTTTTGCAGACTCACGTGGTTGTGCTATTTCGATATTCTTCACAATTTTCAAAAGTCCTCGGGATTACAGGTAAATGGATCAAAGTCTGTTATATATAACAGTGATATTGATCAAGAAGATTTGGCATGGTTGTCGGATTTATTTGGTTATGAAGTGAAACCTATTAGCTTGGGTATCAAATATCTGGGTTTCATGTTAAAAACCCATTTCTCTTCCAGATCTGATTGGCTATGGATTCCTGAAAGTTATTTCAAGAAAATATCATCGTGGGAATTTAGATGTCTTTCTTTGGCGGGATGGGTTGTTTTGGCGCAATCGGTTCTAAACCAACTGGTTGTTTACTGGGCTCACCTTTTTTATCTTCCCTCGAGCATCATTCAATTTGTGAACAGAGTCACTGCCAATTTTATATGGGGTGGTCAACATGGAAAAAGGAACTATCATCTCTCGAAACTCTCTTTTATATCAGCTCCAAAACGTCATGGTGGATGGGGTCTCTTAGACATGTGATCTTTTGGAAATGCTTTGATTTGCAAGTCATTTTGGAGGGGTATATGTGATCATGGCATATGGGGTTCAATCATTCAGGACAAATATCTAGGAAGAAAAAACCTTTCATATTGGATCAGAAAAGGATGCATTCGGCCGGCACAGGGATCTCCGATTTATTTGAGTCTGCGGAAAGTTGAGGAATTGATCTGGAAGAATCTAATACAGCGGTTTCAAATGGGAGACAGGATCATGATTGGAAGAGACACCTTTCTGTGTGGAAGGGAGGAGACTGACATTCCTGGATCTTTATTGGAATTTTTGCATAGGAAGGGCATTTTCTTTTGGGATGGCCTGATAAACAAATGGAGTGGCCCTTTTCCCGTCCGGTATGAGGCTACATGTTTGAGTATGCCAGCGGATGTTGCTTTATCATGGGATCATATTAGAACAAAGCTCAGAAATGGTGGGTTTTTTAGATCTTCTGACCACGACTTCCTTACATGGCGGATCTCTGATAGGATGGATTCCATTTGTGTTAAGGATATATATCGGCTTTTGTTATCTAAGGGTCAGCAACAGTGTATCTATACCTTCCCGGGTATCTACTGGAAATCTAGATGTCAGTCTAAAATGGTGTTTTTTTCCCTCGTTGACTTTTCATAATAAAAATCTGACATGGGAGAATTTAAAAAAACGTGGTTGGATTGGTCCAGATTTATGTCCCTTATGTAGTTCTACAAAGGAGGACAACCTTCACCTATTTTTACTCTGTCAGGAAGCTCGGCGGATTTGAATGCTCTTGGAAAAGTTTTATGGGTTTCATTTTGATCCTCCCTCGACGATCAGGGATGCTTTCTTTTGGTGCAGTGAGCAAAACGTTCCTTGGCGACCCATTTTTATTATTGCACTCTGGTGTATCTGGAGGTAGCGGAACGATTATATCTTCAACAATAAAAGATCTCCGTTGATGGATATTTTCTCCAACATTTGCACATTTTAGGAAGATATTCCTACACCCTCCCCTTTCTCAAAAATGTCTCAAGTTTCACCTCCTCAAAAGATGCCTTCCTCTCTGCCCAGGGCTTTTTTGATGGGGCCAAACAAAAATGTTTGTGCGGCTGAGGTTTTCATATAGTGTCTGACAAAGACAGTTCTTTTTCCATTCATTGGAACGGAGGAAGAGGGACCAACATGATGGCCGAGGCGATGGCCCTCTTTGGTCTCTTGAGTTTTTATCTCTTTTTAGATCTCCATGATGTCTCTATATATGGTGACTCTCAAGTGCTAATTAATTTTGTTTCCGGAAAAAAACTTCATCACAAAATCTCATCTCGCCAGCTCGCTGGATCAGATCCATTTTTTATGGAACTTTTTAAATGGAGTTTCTATTAATCACATTTGTACGGAGCTAAACCAGGAAGTCGACTGTCTTTCTAAAAAAGGCCTTTTGGATGATCCAGAGTTGTGGCACTTACAGGTTTTCTCAGATGGGATAAATATCTGCGTACAAGACTTTTTCCCTCCCTTCTACTAGTCGTCAATATTCATATGTTTTACTTCTGTTTTTAGATCTGTTGTTCTTTCATTAGTCGAAAGGTTTTATAATCCATATTCTATGAGATTTTTGGGTTTATGTGCAGGTCCTTTCATCCCGCTGATCGTTTCCTTGATATGGTAGTCAGTTTAGTTTTTCTCATTTACCCTGGCGATGGATGATCTGGTTCCTATGATCTAGTTTTTGTGTTCTTGAACATATCCGATATATGCTGATCTATGTTCTACTGATATATCGGAGTCTATGTCTTTCTAGTTTTTATCGAACAGAAGCAACATATGTTTATCCTGTCTATTTTGTACCATGCAGACTCTTTTATATCTCTTATATAAATAATATTATGCTTTTTCTGCCCTGACAAAAATATTTTCGTGAATTGGTTTATTTATTTATTTATTTTTATTATTAGAAGATTTATATTGTGTTAAAATGTGTAAATGCTTTTATATTTTGTAATATTTTTGTATATTTTAAATTGAGGTTTTTCACCATATTAATTTTTGTGAATTTAATAAATTTTAAAAAATTTTAGACAAATAGATTAATTTTTTTTCAAATTTACATTATGGCTAGAATAATTCTCTTCTACTTTTTATTTTTTATTAAATATAATTATTCATTATTAAAATAAAGGCATTACGTCCTATTAATCCCGTAGTTACTTTATAAAACGCAATTAAGCAATGAAATTATTAAATTTTTTAAGGTTTAGTCTGTTTAATTCTTTATTGTTAAGAACATATTTATTGAATTTTCTTCCCTTCTCTTTTTCGTTTTGGCTATGATGTTGGAGATTTAGTCCATGCGAATTCAGAGAAACTCTCATTTTCTTGGTGATAGTCTTCATAATGGGCGGGGGTTATAATGGGTCGAATCATTTTCTGCGAAACTTTCAACTTCTTGGTGATAGTCTTCATAATTGGCGGGAGTTATAATGCGTCGAGTCATTGTCTACCAAATTTGAGAGAACCTTTCTCATTCTTGGTCTTCTTAGTTGGTGTTGTTCATGAGATAATTCTTATTTTACCAGGTGGAGAGCGTTGTTGATTGCAGAAATAATCCATCATGGCTGATTGGAAACTTTGGTTGTCCTGAATACGGTCAGCTGCAAAATTCTCAATCTTTTTAGAAAATTGAAGAGATTTCACATTTATAGACTGGACCATATGTGCAACCTCAAAATGAGGTGGCGATGGATTGGATACAATGCAGAATGAAGCAACAGTCATGCTTTTTCGTGGAATGTGGTACTGTGAAATAAAATCAAAAAATAATTTCTTTGCTTTTTATCCCACGCCAAGGTGATAAAATATGCCAGAAAAAGTGTGTATTCCATTATCATTTAACATCAATTTTTATTTTTTTTAATTTAAAATTTTACACAAATTTTATTAAAATCTTTATGAAATTTTTGTACTTTTATTTTCTTCCAATTTTTTACATTAAAGTGCATCATTTTTAATAATTTCTTTATACAATCATATTTTTCAATATTATTGAAAAATATTATTATTTATTAAATAATATATCAATGTTTATTATTAACTTATGAAATATTATATATCAACTATATTAATAATAAACCAGAAAAAAAGTGTGTACGAATTATATTATCATTTAAAATCAATTTTATAATTAAATTTAAAATTTACATTATCAAATTTTATTATAAACTTTACGAATAATTTTCTGCTTTCATTTCCTCTTCTAATTTTTCACATGCATCATCTTTTTATAATAGATTTCTTTAGAATAAAATTATAATATTTATTTCTAATTTACTTTTGTTTAAAGAAAGAATATTAAAATATTTTTATTTTGTATTAACTTTAAAACTTATTATTAAAATATGTTTAATATTTCCTTTTATTAAATATTATATATCAACTTTATTTTAAATATGAAAAACTTACTATAGCACTTGGCAAAGTCGTGCTGGGACAAATTCTACAGAAACTCTCAACTTCTTGGCGATTGTCTTCAGAATTGATGGGAGCTATAATGCATCAAGTCATGGTCTGCCAGATTCAAACGCTAACTTTATTTTAAATATGAAAAACTTACCTATAAGGCTTGCCAAACTCGCGCTGGGCCAAATTCTAGAGAAACTCTCGTCTTCTTGGCGGTTGTCTTCAGAATTGATGGGAGCTATAATGCATGAAGTCGTGGTCTACCAGATTCGAAGGCCATTCTCTCATTCTTGGTCTTCCTAATTGATGGCCAAAGACACCTCGCTTAGATTTGGTTCTTACAGAAAATTCAAAGTACACATCGAAATTGCAACTCCAACTACTAACCAAAAAACACCAAAACAAACTACAATTGTGTTACAATAATGGTCGTGCATATCCTCTATCCTTGATCAGCTACATTTATACAAAAAAAATTGTGGGTTTATTGCCTCTTCAAGTTGAAATAGTTGAGTTAGGGCGGTGTTAGACCTCTTAGACAATAATTGGCCAATATCCCTAGATATTTCCATTAGCGAGTTGATTAATCTGAATCTGGTTGGTTGCTTTTTAATTCTTTGCATAACCACTTTCGTTTGGCATCACATATTTCATGATGATCATGAATGCTAGGTTACATTGAAAGCAGGAAGTGTAAACTTGTTTGACATGAAGACGAAGAGTTGAACACGCAGTTAAATAAAGCTTATTCAATTTTGAGAATATGTATCTCATGTCCCCACATATTTCATTTCTTATTTCCTGATTAATAGGTTCAATATCGAGATTTTGACAAGTCCATCATCCTCATTACCTTCCTCGAGGTTCTTGAACAACAGATCAACTTTTTCAACAGATCAACTTTTTTCTTTCTATTCTTTATTCCGTTAAGTTTGTGACTCTTGGCTATGATGTTGAAGTCTTAATCGTCCGGATTCCAGAGAAACTTTCATCTTCTTGGTGAATATCTTCATTATTGATGGGATCTATACGGTATCGAGTCAGAGTCTGCTAAATTTGAAAGAAACGGTCATTCTTGGTCTTTTTAGTTGGTGGTTCTCACGAGATAACGGAAATTCTGTTGAAGGCATTGCGATCGTTAAGAGGGTTGTTGACTGCATAAATAATTCATCATGGCTGATAGCGAACTTTGGTTGGCCTAGACACTCTCAACTAAGAAATTCTCGAACTCTGCAGAAAGTTGCATATGTTTTACATTTATTACGACTCGACCATCTATGGAGCCTAGAGATGTGGTGTTGATCGATTGGGTAGAATAGAGAATGAGGCAACGATCACCCCTTTTGGTGGAGTGTGGAAAGGTAAAACAAAATGCAAACCACAGGGTCTTTAATCTTTATCCCACTCCAAGATAATAAAATAGGAGTTGTCTATAATGCGACTTTTTTGGAGATTCCGGTGACGGAATCTGGCAGAAGAAATGAGGTTAAATCTTGATTTTTAGCAGTTAAAATGGTTTTTTAACTGCATATTTGGATTCAGCACCCTGAAAAACCCCTGGGAGCCATTTATTGTGCAAAAACTAGCTATCAAACTTGGGATTCCAATGAATTGTGGCCTGATTTTGACCGGAAAAATCCACCGGAAAGGCTTTCAAAAAGTCGCGTTATAGACTACTGCAATAAAATATGCAAAAAAAAAAAAGTGTGTACGGTTTCCATTATCATTTAAAATCAAATTTATAGTCTAGATTAAAAAAATTCCAATATCAAATTATATTATATAATTATGGAAATTTCTTGTCCTTGATTTTCTTCGTTCAATGCATTACATTTCACTTTATCATTTTGTCACTAATATTTTAATTTTTTTAATTTTTGAAGATTTATAATAATATTTATAATATTATTATTTATTAAGAAAATATGAAATTATTATCATTATTTTTATTGGAATATTAATTTAAAAAAAAATTATATAAGTGTTGCATAGAGATGTTGGAGGTTGTACAACTTTCTAACCATGGTCTTAGACCCTAATTATTAGAATCACCTCATAAGCATATAAGGAAATGTCATAATTGGCATTTCACCTTTCTTTTGAAATGACAACTTGGGTATAATCTATATCACTAGTCTCGAATCACCATTTTGAAAATACTTTTACATATTGTTAAGGGATGATCTATTCTCTTTTAAAGCTTCTTGAGCCACTTTTTTGCTTCTCTATGAGTTTAGGTTTGAGTCCATCTCATACAAAATAGAGTGTATTGGATGTGAAGGTTAGAGAAAACATACTTCAACAATGATGCCTTTGCAGAAAATCTTTTTCTACATAGATTTTCTCTATAAGCTTTTAAACAACATTTGCATAGATATCTCTTGTGTGCCTCGTAACGAATTTTGTGTTATTATTTTTTTATTTTGTGGGGTGAATAGTATTAACTACAAAAATTAGGATTTACAAAGATGATTACAGAAATTAGGTTGGTCTTTCAGAGGGGAGCACAAACCATAGCCAAAAGTAGACTCTCCTTAGGGAAGAGATGGAAATTTGAGTACTGAAAGAGACAAAAGTCACTAAACTCAAACTAATACACTCGCCTAACTAGTCTTGAAAAGAAATAAACACAAATATTTGTTCACAAGCCAAAGGCATATCAAAATCAAGATCAGGGTTTTGAATCTGAGCATGGAACCTCGATAGGAGATTCTGTCCTATGAAGTTCTTCATGACATAGGGGAAATGTCGAGACGTTGCTCAATCTTCTCCATCCTCTGATCAAGATCCATCAAGCTCCTATGCATGTGTTTAAGAGTGTGAAGAATTTCCATACAATTTTCATGATGGTCTCGAAGAGTTTTTGCTGATAGAAATTTTGTTTGCGATTATGAAACCGTCATCTACATATATTGATTGAACCTACCCCCTTATGACCTGTATCTAGGATCTAGTCTACCCATTAAGAAAGAATCATTGTTTCTAAGAGGGGAGTCCTATGAGAAGAGGCTTCTGTGTCCATCCTCGTGATTTTTTCTTGTATATGGGATGGTGTGAGGTCATGATAAGGAGAAACACTATCTTCAATTCGCTTATGAATTCAAGTATGTCGCCAAAGCGCTTGCTCTTTATAATTAGGCACCCCATTCTAACTTAAGATCACTTGTGCAACATGGAGAACTAACACACTGAACACACAAATTCGAACCAAGTTGCCGCAAAATTCTAATGCCAGGAGTCAAGAGAATATTGACACGGTGATCGACTTGAATGAGAACTGAGACAACTAGTTGTATGTGCGAGATTAACTTTTTTCACCCATTGATTTGCATTCCTTCGAACACCAACTTCTCGGCTAATGGGGTTACGACAATACTTATGTGCAAATGCTGAAACACAACGAAGAGAGACATAAAGAGCCAAAATCACTAGTAGAAAAGGTGAGAAATCCCAAAAATAGAGCTAAATGCCCTCTACCACCAAGAACACACCCAACACCAACCCACACGGTAACTACCAAACTGACATAAGCACCACAATCACTCTAAAACACAACCAATAGGAAAAGAAGAAACTAGAGGCACTCGCTGAAAATACCATGCATCATAAGAATGCGAGCTAAACACCGCCAAATATTAAATCCCCACCCTAAGACAAAACTTTTAATGAAACAAAACCCACCGAAGAAGAAACCAAACACATATCATATCACAACCAAGACGTGCAATGCAATGTAATAATAAAT
>APFE031322768.1:25202-40023 GCA_000404065.3 Pinus taeda | reverse complement strand
TATATATATACGAAAAGTGCAAGGAATGTAATAAATTATTGGATTCTAAATGATCATAGAATTTACTATAGGATAATATAGTTAAAGTAAAAAAAAAAATAAGTGGATATATGACAAGTGGTATCAGAGCACTTAGGTTTCAAAACTGAGGCCTCTGGGAACTAATGTTTAAACAGTTGAGTGATGAATTTTGTGTTTACAGTAAAACAATTCCAAACAGCTAGCATGAACAAAACATGCAACACACTACACAAAGCCATGCCAGGTTTAGAACATGCAATAATTCCATAAACTGACCCTAAAGTATGGGTGCAATTGGGGGAGGAACCACACAACACCAATATTGCCATTTTGGAAACAATAGAAGAGATAAAAAGTGAAATGGCTCAATTGAGAGCAGATAATGCAAGGCTGATTTGGGAACAAGAGAAGACTATGAAAAACCTGTCAAATAGACAAAACCGGTGTCAGCAAATTCCCAGCCGGAATATGGAAAAATATCTAGTGAATTGAAATACTGAACAGAGTACCAATAGACAGAGGGGGGGAGAAAATCGTGAAGGAAAATATGACAATGCATCAAAACTCAAGGCACAAAAAAGAAATGGATAAAACTACAAGGAGAATTCCGGAAAATAAAATCACCCCTCTTTGAAGGTGAGCAAGAGGAGGTAGCAGAATACTGGCTTATCAATATGAATAATTACTTCCAGCTCTATGAATAAGACCATAACTTAAAAGATCGCCTGGTCATTTTTCAACTGCAAGGGAAAGCAACCCAATGGTGGGAGGAGGTAAAGATTGTGCGTGGAGTAAATGAATAGAGCATTACAAGGGAAAAACACTAGAGCCACTTTAAGGAAAGATATTTAACTGAATGATTCTATGATGAAAAATCAAAGGATTTTCATGACTTAATATTGGGATAGCTAACCATAGACGAGTTCATGACTAAATTTACATCTTTACTTTTTTATGTACCTTACAGACGAGAGGATAAGGAAAAGGTGCAGCAATTTGTTAGTAGTCTTCCTTTTTTATGAAGGAGCGCCTAGAATTCGATAACCCAAAAACCATAAATGAGGTTATGAGGAAAGATTTAATATGTTATTAGAAAAACTGGTAGAAGGGAGATATAGGAAGAAAGTGGACGGATAAAAAGGGGATTAAATTCCTTGCTGTCAGCAAGGGAACCAAATTTGTACTTAATAAAGGACCTCACAACAGACAGATTAATAGAAATGTTAACAAAAATCAAACTAGATTTAGAGTTCCTAATGAATTCTAGACCAATGAATAGTTAGACCGAACAGAAGTTGAATTCGCGGCAAGACCCCCAGTAAAATGCTAGGGATGTAAATGATCATACAATTTACTCTAGGATAATATAGTTAAAGTTAAAAAAAATTGAAGTCGATATATGACAAGTGTTATCAGAGCACTCAGGTTACAAAACTAAGGCCTCTGGGAACTAATGTTTAAATAGTTGAGTGATGAATTTTGTGCTTGCAGTAAAACAAGTCCAAACAGCTAGCATGAAGAAAACATGCAACACACTGCACAGAGTCATGCTAGGTCTAGAACCTACAACAATTCTAGAAACTAACACTTAAGTATTGGTGCGATTGGGGTAGGAACCACGCAACACCAATACTGCCATTCTGGAAATAGTACAAGAGCTAAAAAGTGAAATGGCTCGATTGAGAGCAGATTATGCAAGGCTACTGCAGGAACATGAGAAGATTATGAAAATCCTGTTAGATAGATAGAACTAGCGTCAACCAATTCCCAGCCCAAATATGGAAAGATGTATGGGGAACAAGAATACTAAAAAAATACAAAGAGATAGTAGGGGGGGAAGAAAATTAGAAAGAAAAATCTCATAATGCATCAAAACTCAAGACACAAAAAATACATCAGATAGAACTGTAAGGAGAATTTTTGAAAGTAGAACCACCCCTCTTTGAAGGTGATTAAGAGGGGGTAGTAGAAGCTTGGCTTATCAATATGAATAATTACTTCCAGCTCTATGAGTACGACCATAACTTAAAAGCTCGCCTGGCCATTTTTCAGCTCCAAGGGAAAGCCACCCTGTAGTGGGAGGAGGTAAAGACTGTGCGTGGAGTAAATGTATAGAGCATTACATTGGAAAAATTCTAGAGGAACTTTAAGGAAAGATATTTAACAGAACGATTCTACAATGAAAAATCAGAGGAGTTTCATGACTTAAGATTAGGATAGCTGACCATCGGTATGTACCTTACATATGAGAGGAAAGGCAAAGGTACAATGTTTTTTTAGTAGTCTTCCTTTGTTTACGGAGGAGCGCCTTGAATTCGACAACCCAAAAACCATGGATGAGGTTATAAGGAAATATTGAATATGTTATTAGAAAAACTACCAAAAGGGAGATATAGGAAGAAAGTGGACTGATAAAAAGGTGATTAAATTCCCTGTTGACAGTAAGGGAACCAAATTTGTACATAATAAAGGACCTCACAAGGGACAGATTAACAGAAATATTAACAAAAATCAGACCAGATTTAGAGTTCGTAATGAATCCAAGACCAATGAACAGTCGGGCTGAACAAAAGTTGAATCCGTAGCAAGACCCCTAGTATGATGTTGGGGATGTGGAGGACCACACTACATTGAAAACTATCCCAATCGAAAAGGAACAAATCAGATCTTGCAAATTCAGGAGGAATCCATTGTAGGAGAAGTAGCTTGGAGCATTCCTAAAATTAATGCTACGCTTGAATACCACTAGGAAGAGTACCAACCCACCATGGTGGAATTCAAAGTTAATATTTTTGACCAAACTATTTCTATTTTAATTGACCTAGGAGCTACTCTAATTCATTCTAGCCCTAAGATTGTTGATCAATGTTATTTCCAAGCTGTTAAATTCAAGAATCCTAGGTTAGTATATTTAGGCACAGGGTAAAAAAGAGAATAATTGGCTAAAGTCAGCAATTGCATGCTGAAAATAGCAGACCAATCCCTAAAGGAAGATTTTAACATGTTACCCCTAGGATCCCATGATGTCTTATTAGCCATGGACTAGCTAGAAAAACATTGTTCCCTTAAAAAATGTAAAACTAAAACCATCTCCTATAGAGATGAGGAAGGAGAAAGGTGAGAAATGAAGGGTATTTTAAGGCCACTAAAACCAAGACTGATAAAAAATTGACAGTTGGAAAAATGTAGCAGAAAAGGACTTCAAATTTATACAATTTGGGTAGGATTTTCCAATTCGAAGCAAAAGCAAAATTCTTTAGAAAATATACCTATAATAGAAAATATTTCAGATGTATTTCCTGAGGAAATTATAGGACTCCCTCCAAAAAGAGATATAGACTTCACTATGGAATTGGTACCAGAATCAGCTCTGGTATCCCGAGCTCTATAATGTATGTGTATCCCAGAGTTGACGGGATTAAAAATTCGACTACAAGAATCGCTGGAAACGAATTACATTCGTCCGAGTGTGTCACCATGGGGAGCCCCAGTGATTTTCAGTAAGAATAAAAATGGAGCTCTATGCATGTGTATGGATTATCGCCAGCTAAACAAGACGACTATTAAAAATAAATACCCCTTACCCCGCATGAATGAATTGTTCGAGCAAGTGAAGGGAGCAACATTGTTCTCAAATATTGATATATGTTCAGGGTACCATCAGATCAGAATAAAGGAAGAAGATATAGCTAAAAAAAAATTCAGAACTCATTATGGGCATTACGAGTTCGTGGTCTTACCCTTTGGGATGAACAACATTCCCGTAACCTTTATGTTTCTTATGAAAAATATATTTCATCAATATTTGGACACATTTGTGTTAATTTTTATTGATGATATACTGATTTATTCCCGCAGTATTCAATAACATAAAGAGCATCTCAGAATAGTGTTGTAGACTCTTAGAGAACACCAATTGTATGCTAAATACAGTAAGTGTGATTTCTTTAAGGAACAGATTCAATATCTATGCCACATCGTTACCAAGGATGGAATTCTTGTAGACCCAGAAAAGATAAAGGCCATAATAGAGTGGTCCGTACAAACGGATGTAGTAGATACAAGATCATTTATGGGTCTAGCCAACTATTACAGGAGATTTTTTAAGGTTTTTCTAGAGTAGCATACCCCTTTACCTCCCTACAGAAGAAGGGAAAACCCTTCAATTGGACAACAAAATTACAAAAGAGCTTTGACCATATGAAGAATTTACTAATCGATGTGCCTATTATGAGGATTATGTAGTTTGAACTGATGCTAGCAAGGAATGAGTGGGTGGTGTCTTAATGCAAGAAGGCAAAGTGATTTCCTATGAGTCCAGGAAACTCAAGGATTACAAACAAAAGTATTCCGTTTGTGATTTAGAGCTTATAGATGTCATTCATGCGCTAAAAATGTGGCGACATTATTTGATGGGAAAGAAATTACTCCTAAGGACTAATAATCACAGCTTAACCAACTACTTTAAATAGCCCACTCTGAATGGAAAACAAACTAGATAGATCAACTTCTTTAGTGGTTTTGACTTTGAGATCAAACACTTGAATGGTAAAGAGAATTGTTTTGCATATGCTTTGAGTCGGAAGCTACATAACATTTATGAAATCTCTTACAGTGAGATATAGACCACCTTCCAAGAATTAATCAAGGAAGCATTTGGATAGGATCCAGAATATCAATCCTTATGGCAGCAAGCAAAAACCTTGAATAACCATAAAAAATAGATGGGATATGAGATGAACCATGAAGGCTTGCCAATTTACAAAGGAAGATTCTGTGCGCCTAAGCAAAAGAATATTAAAGATGTAATATTAGATGAATATCATAGGAGCCCCTATGCAGGCCACCTTGGATACCAAAAGCTGATTACAACACTTAGGAAGGAATACTTCTAGCCTGGCATGAAGAAGGATATAGCGGAGTATCTAACACGCTGCCTGGAATGTTAGCAAGTGAAAGAAGAGCATCAACATCCAGCCAGATTATTTCATCCGCTACCAATTCTGGAATGGAAATGGGAAAGAATTTCCATCGATCTCATCGTAGGATTACCTAGGTCCAAAAAAAAACGACTCAATCATGGTGGTAGTGGATAAGCTAAGCAAGTATGCTCATTTTATACCCGTGCAATCAACCTACAAGGTTGTGTAGATCGCTAATATATTCATGCAAACAATTTTCCAGCTACATGGATTGCGAAAATCTATAATCTTCGATTGTGATGTAAAACTTACATCAGCATTTTGGAAATCTTTATTTGAAGGATTGGGCACAAAGCTTAATTTTAGCACCGCATACCACTCTCAAATGGATAGGAAAACTAAACAGGTAAATGAGGTGTTGGAGGACATGCTGCGAACTTATGTTATGCAACAACCTTCCAAATAGGAAGATTACCTGCACTTAGTAGAATTTTCCTACAACAATGGCTATCGCACATCCTTGCAAATGAGCTCGTTTGAAGTTCTGCATGGGCGCAAGTGTCGAACCCCTTCCACTTGGGGAGGACCAGAAGATAAATTAATGTTGGGACTGAGATGCTAAAATAAATGGAGGAAATGGTCAAGAGGGTTCGCTCCAATTTAAAAGTTGTGCAAGATCAACAAAAGAACTTTGTTGATTGGATGAGGAGCTTAAGGGAATTCCAAATTGGATACCATGTTTATGTGAGGGTACGGCCAAAGAAAATAACATTACAATGGGGCGCGTGTACCAAATTGGCACCCTGATTTTGTGGCCCTTTTCAGGTCTTAGCCCGAGTCGAACCAGTGGCCTACCAACTCATCTTACCCAACCATATTCGGGTGCACAACGTCTTTCATGTTTCGGTGTTGAAAATATATGTTTATGATCCTAAACATATAATTAATTTGTAAGACATACAGTTAGATGATTTTACAATCTGCCAAAAATAAAATGTTAATAGCTCAAGGAACTGACTAAAGTATTTCTTTTGTAGGTTAAAACGAAAGGCAAATTCCTTGTCAAGCCTTTAGATATACTCATTCTGCGAGAAGTAACGTTGCAAAAATGAGTTATCACCTAGGTTAAAGTGCAATGGCAACACATTGGGCCAGAAGGGGCTACCTGGGAAGATGAGCAGGTCATGAAGGAATCTTTTCTAGGTCTGTCTGCATCAAGATAACATTGGGAGGATGCTTGATTTCAGGAGGGGGAGATGTGATGTCCCCATGAAAAACTATAATTATTTTATTTACTGTAGTGAAAACAAAAGACTTAATTTTTTATTTTATAACATTTGAACTATTTATTAAATTTTTTTAATTAAGAATGAGAATTTATTGAGAGTGTTAACAAATATTCTAACTCTCTTTCATATCAAGAAATTGGGGAATAGGTAGTTACCTAGCTCTAACTACTTTTCTTGATTATGAATTCTCCATGAAAGAAATCAAGAGGGTAATGAGTGAGTACCTGAGAGAAGAACTTGGAGAGGAAGAAAAAGGAAATTTTTCCGTGCTGAATGGACAGACAGAAAGGAGAGTTAAGTCTGGTAATGACCGATAGTTTGGATTTGTTGACTTTTAAGTCTTGGAAGAGACATCAGTCTTTTGAGCAAAAGCTCAGGGAGAGACTTGGTCTGAAAGCAAGTGTCATGGTTGGGAGGATAAATCGGTGAATTACAAATAGACTTTCACAGTTGACTGATCTAAGTCTGTTTACAAGTAAGTATTGAGTCCTTTGTTTGTTAAGCTTTAAACTGTGTACATAGTAACTCTTGGACTAGAGTAAGTAGTATAAGGACAGAACTATAGTAAATGAATAAAGGCAACAATAAAAGAGAACTACATGAATTCATGTTTTTTATAGAAGAAATACTATAAAGATGTTTAACTAGAATGCAACAGTGTTATGGAAATTATGAACTAAAAAGGAAAAATACACTGCTATGTACTCTTATAGTTGGGAGAGTCTTACTACGGTAAGAAAAATATAAAGAGATTTGTGACAATGAATACATAATACGATACAGTCACTGGTAAATACCTAGTTAGTGAAAGAACAAATTTTCTAAATGAAACATCATACAATGTTAAGGATCTTTAAAAGATTTAGCTATATAACTGATACATTTATAGTCGGAATATTGGAACAAATATATAAATCAAATAGATTTGACACTAATATGTACATGTATATAGAAAGATATGCTCATTAAAATTTATGCGACTAACTATTATAGAAAACCTTATGGTAGGGCTGAGAGTTGAAACAAACTTTCCAAGCTCAAACAAATTTACAACCGAAATTTCATTTCTAATATATATATAAACTCCTTCTGGTAGAGTGGTTACAAGGCCAGAGATTACTATAAAATATCAACGAGATGAAGTAGTTAGACAGGGTTTTCCCAATGGGATTTTCCCTCTAAGCTTGATCGATATGAAAACCAATATTAGCTCTGTTGAATTACAGCAAAATCCTTCTCTTCGTGGGTCAAGACCCCGATAAACGTTAATGCTCTAAACTAAACGTTATAGACAAGTCTAGTGCTGATATATATGAAATTCAAGAGAATCCACCTAGCTAGATAAAGGGTAAATAGCTATAAATTGAACCCAAAAGAATGAAACCCTCTAGGATAAAACCCTTATCCAAAAATTTATAAACAGAGTATTCGTAAAGTCAAATAGCAAAAGTATGAAATAGAGATTAATATCAACTTGAGAAATGATCCCTGAGCATCTAGACCATAGCAAATTTAGAGAATAGAGATGCAGAGCAAGATTAATAGTGTAAATCATTCAAAGCTAAATACATTTGTTTATCTGTCAAACAAAGGAAAACCCTCTTTAGTCAAATGTTATAATAATAACCTACATAAAAGGCAAACTACCATTGGAGCTTGACTTCAAAAATTACATCTGAAAATTAGCAGCGAAATACGCTCGAAAGGTCTATCTTAAGTTAAAAAAACAAGCATAAACCTCTCTGGTTATCAGTGCCCATAGGAGCTTGACCTCTTCTAGATCCTTAGAATCAAAAAGGGGCAAACACATACCCAGAACCCCTGCACACAATATGTCATAGCATCGTGACAAAGAAATAGTGGTTGTGGCTTGCTTCTAGCCCGAAGCACCATTGAACCTCCGAATTCTCTTGCAACCAAACCCATATCAATGTAGACATTAGAAGCTGTAAGAAAAGATGCATTCTTCCATATAAAAAAATCTTACTAGACAAGAGGGTTTGGTTACTAGTCAGAAATGTGTGACAGACTATGTTCCCTACTGAAATCAAACCAAGAATGTCGCTCCATAACTGCAAAAGAATCAAACGGGAATCCTGTAAGGATTCTTAGATTAAGCCTGACCACCTGAGGCTAGCACCAGATAATTGCGCACCAAAAACTCAATAAGTGAATTCACAACTAACACCATGGATAACCCAAGCTGCCAAGAAAATTTTCCACCACCGGATGGGATCGAGACAACAAAACCCTTGATGTAGTGAATATGCCGAGGAGGAATGGGCACTTGGCAGGTGGGAAACACACATGCCGAGAGCTTCTCCCACCAAGGCTTAGGAGTACCAAGCATTAAGTTAGAATAAATGTAAAAGATCTATGAGATCTATAGTATTAATATATATAGTACAGGGTTAATCCAATATCAAATATTGTGACAGCCTTGGAACTCAACCATTAGTATTAAGGTTATGATATTGTTGATCATTCGTAAGGTTATGCTATTAGTAATCATTCGTAGCGATTTAAAAAAAATGCATTTGATATTTATTCAATGTTTAGAATGAATGCCATGGTTATATATATATACAAAAAGTGCAAAGAATGTAAGAAATTATTGGATTCAAAATTATCATAGAATTTACTATAGGATAACATAATTAAAGTAGAAAAAAAATTAAGTGGATATATGACACAAGGCCCAAGATTAAATTGAATTTTTTAATAAAATGCTTTTCTTCTTGAATATTAAATTGATTTTTTCAAAACTAATTTCCTTCTTTACTTTTTTTATTATTCAATATTTTTATATAATTAAACTCTTTTATATATATTTATTAATGAAATTTAAATATAGTTGCAACTATTTTCAAGTAATGAGTTGCTAGTAATTATGATCTTAAAAAAAACTAGAACTTACAAATTAACAACTTAAACTTAAATATTTAAAATTTTATTTTAAACCATAATAATCCAAAAAAATATACCAAAAAAATTTCATCTTATTAAATAAATTAAAAAATTAATCAAATATTTATAATATATAATATATTTAGAACTGAGTCAGAACATGCTTCAATTGTATCTGAAAACGACAGTGATTCTATTTGACTATGGCATCAACGGTTGGGCCATATGAGCAAAAGAGGATTAAAAATGTTATTTTATTGTAAGTTACTTCCTAGTTTAATGTCTTTTTAGTTAGATTTTTGCAAACATTGTATATATGGGAAACAAAGCAAGCAAAAATTTATAACTGGAAAACATACTAGTAAGGGAATCCTTGATTATATCCATTTTGATGTTTGGGATCCATCTCCTACAACCTCATATGGAGGATCATCATATTTTGTATCTTTTATAGATGATTTCTCTAGGAAAGTATGGGTCTACATGTTGAAAAGAAAGTCTGATGTATTCACAGTTTTCAAGCAGTTTAGAGAATTAGTAGAAAATATCACTGGAAGAACCATTAACTATTTAAGAACTGACAGTGGTGGTGAGTTTAATTCAAAGGAATTTGATAATTATTGCAAGGAAATTGGGATCGAAATATATATAACTACTACTTATACTCCTCAGCAAAATGGAGTTGCTAAACGCATGAACATCACTCTCTTAGAAAGAGCAAGAAGTATGCTAAGTAACACCAATTTGCAGAAGGAATTATGGACAAAAGCAACATCTATGGCTTGTTATTTGATAAATTGATCACCATCAATTGCAATAGGATGAAAAATTCCTCAAGAGATATGGAAAGGTCATCCTTGTGATTATTCTAAACTGAAAGTTTTTGGTTGTCATGCATATTCTCTAATTCTAAAACATCAGCATTTTAAATTAGATCCTAAATCAAAAAGATATATCTTTGTTGGATATGTTGATGGGACTAAGGGATACAGGTTGTAGGATCCTACTACTCACACAATCATCATTAATACAGATGTTAAATTCAATGAATCTTCACTCAATAATCCAGATGTAGATGATAAATTGAAACAATATAATGTACCTAAGTTTCAACATATTCAGTTTGAAACCAATTCAAATACTAATGATAGTCGAGATGAACAAGTTTCACATGCAGATCATGAACAAGTTTCAGATGCAGATCATGAACATGTGTCAGATGCAGATCATGAAGAAGTTCCTACATATAATAGTCAGCAAATTGTGGAAGTACCACAAACATCTTTAAGGAAGTCCACGAGGATCAAACGTCCTCCTAAAAGGTATGATGATTATGTTACTTCAGTTGATTTAACCGCTAATGATGATGAACATTTGTGCTATCAGGATGCTATAGAAGGTTCTAAAAGTGATAAGTGGAAAGAAGCTATGAAGGACGAGATGATGGCATTAGACAAGAATGCCACATGGGATCTGGTAGAACTTCCTAAAGATAGGAAAACTATGGGATGTAAATGGGTTTACAAATTGAAAAGAGGTGTTGATGATACAGAGGACAGGTACAAAGTGAGGTTGGTCGTAAAAGGTTTTTCTCATAAAGCAGGAATTGACTTTCATGACATTTTTTCACCAGTTGTAAAAATTGTTTCAATTCGGATTATGTTAGAATTAGTTGCTTTACTTGATTTAGAATTACACCAACTAGATGTTAAAACTACATTTTTACATGGAGATTTAGATGAGGAGATTTACATGGAACAACCATAAAGGTTTGTTCAAAATCGTAACAAGAAATTTGTCTGCAGGCTCAAGAAATCATTGTATGGTTTGAAGCAGTCGCCTCAACAATGGTACAAGAAATTTCAATATTTCATGATGAGTCAAAATTATATAAGAAGTGAATATCATCATTGTGTTTACTTTAAGAAATTGAATAATGGCATGTTCATTATCTTAGTATTATATGTTGATGATATGCTTTTAGCAAGCAAAAGCATAAGTGAGATCAACAGGTTAAAGGCTCAGATGGCTAGGACGTTTGATATGAAAAATCTAGGAGAAACAAGATAGATTTTTGGCATGGAGATTTTCAAAGACAAGAGCAATGGTAAGTTGTGGCTATCACAAAAGAAGTATATTGAGAAAATACTCTTGAGGTTTGGTATGAACAATGTGAAGCCTGTTTCAGTTCCTTTAGCTTCTCATTTTAAGCTTTCTTCAAGTTTATGTCCTAATACAAATGAAGAAAAGGAATATATGTCTCGAATTCCATATGCCAATATAGTAGGTTGTTTGATGTATGCGATGGTTTGTACACAACTAGATATTTCACATGCATTTGGGGTTGTCAGCAGGTATATGGAAAATCCAGGAAAAGAACACTAGTCAATAGTGAAATGGGTGCTTCAGTGTCTGAGAGGCACAAGTGATTATTGTATCACTTATAACAAAAGTAGTGAATATGTTTGCAGATATGTTGATTCCGATTTTGCAGGTGATTTGAATAAGAGAAGGTCAACTTCAGGATATGTCTTTACTCTTGCAGGTGGAGCTATAGGCTCGATGTCAAGGCTGCAAAACATTGTTGCTTTATCCACTACATAAGCAGAATACATAGCTGCTTCACATACTTGCAAAGAACCAGTTTGGTTAAAAGGTTTGTTTGGTGAGTTTGGTAGGTTGCAAGACAACATCAAGTTATTTCATGATAGTCAAAGTGCAATTCACTTGGCTAAAAATCCAACCTATCATAGTAAATCAAAGCACATACCTATCAAGTACCATTTTTTAAGATAGGTTATCACTAAAAGGGGAGTCTCTCTTGAAAAAGTGCATCCAAAGGAAAATTGTGCAAAGATGTTCACGAAACCAATTTTGTTAGAGAAGCTACGGTGGTTTCTGGCTTCTCTTGGCTTGCAGAAACGATAAAAAATAATAATGGAATAGGGTATCAAGCTAATTGTTGTCAAGGTGTAGATTGTTGATATTTTCCGTTAATTAAAGTTGGAGAAAATCTTATGAATGTGACAACAATAGGATTTCTTGCTAAGTTAACTCCATTTATTCCTGATGAGGAGTTATTGCATCATATATTTGTTGTGAGTGAATTTATGGTTCAGTTTTCTACTCCTAGCTATAAAAATGTAAGCCCGTAGAGGATATGTGTGACGAGAAGATGTGAGGAAGAGGAATTCCAGATGTGTAAATCGGTTGTTGTAATCTCCTATTGGGTAATAAGATTTTTCATGCCTCTGTTTGGTGGACGTAGCCTAGAATTGTTGGGTGAACCACGTTAAATGTGATGTCTCATGTTTTTTTGCTCTGTGAGATTTATGAAGCTTTCTATTGTGCATACTCTGACAAATATATGATGTTTGAAGCAATTTTCAGGCGGCCCCCCTATATTTTGAAAATCATTGGTGAAAATTCAAAATCATTTCAAATTGGGGAAAATTTTAGAATTATTTGAAATTGAATTTTAAATTTGGAAGAAATGGTGTTGCCATGGACACCTTTTAATTGATTTCCATGGATAAGAATAAATTATTCATATAAAGTAATAGGTATAGATTATCCATATAAAATAAACACATTATCTCTTATTAACACCCAATTGATTTATAAAATGCAATTAAGCAATGAAAGTATTAATTTTTTTCCTAATGTTTGGAAGGTAATACTTTTGGAAAAAAAAATTGTAATAAGAACTTATTCACATATATTCTTTATTCTATTTAATTTTTTTTAACTGTTAAGAACATATTTACAAAATGTTCCTCCCGTCTCCTTTCTGTCTTGGCTATGATGTTGGAGTTTTAGTCTGTGAGAATCTAGAGAAACTCTCATCTTCTTGGTCATAGTCATCATAGTTGGCGAGCTATAATGCATAGAGTCATTGTCTACTAAATTTGAAAGAAACTCTCTCATTCTTGATCTTTCTAGTTGGTGTTGTTCATGATATAACTCTTATTTTACCAAGTGGAGAGGGCTCTTGATTGCAGAAATAGGTGGATCATGGCTAATTGCCAACTTTGGTTTTCCTAGATACCGTTAACTCCGAAATTCTCAAGATTTTTAGAAAATTCAATAGATTTCACATTTATAGCCACTGGAGCATCTATGCAACCTGAAAATGTTGTGGCAATTGATTGGATACAATGCAGAATGAAGGAAAAGTCATGCTTTTTCGTGGAATGTGGAACGGTCAAAAATATTGAAAAAGAAAGTTCTTTGATTTTTTATCCCACGGCAAGGTGATAAAAATATGGAAGAAAAATGTGTGTATTGTTTCCATTGTCATGTAAAATCAAATTTATTCTTCACATTTTATTAAATTATTTATGGAATTTTTGTACTTTCATTTCCTTCCAATTTTTTACATTACGACTGTACCATTGTCTATAATTTTTTAAAATTTAAATATAATAACATTTCCAATATTATTTGAAACATTTATTATTATTAATCATTTATTAAAATGATTACAACTTATTAATAATGAAGGAAAAACGCCTCTAGCATTATCATTAAAATCAAAATTTTAAGTTTAAATTTAGGGAATTTAGAATATCAAAATTTTATTATAAACTTTATGAAATACTTTTTTACTTTGATTTACTCATTTCTCCACATTTACAACATCATTACGGATTTTTTTTAAAATTAAATATAATATTATTTTTAATATTACTATTTATTTAAAAAAAAAATTGAAATATTTTTTATTATTACTTTTACTAAATATTATATATAATAAAAAAACTTTAATTAAAAAATATGTTTATTATATATCTTATAAAATAATATATATCAACTTTATTTTAAATGTGAAAAACTTACATACAACACTGGTAATCCCCCAAATTCGAGAGAAACTCTCATCTTCTTGGTGATTGTTTTCAAAATTAATGGGAGCTATAATGCATCAAGTCACGTTCTGCGACATTCGAAGGGCAATCTCTCATTCTTGGCCTTCTTAATTGATGGGTTGATGGGCTAACTCTTATTATACCTACTCATAGGCATGGTATATAGCCATCAATAGATGTTTGACGGTATATTAATTGCTTTGAATTTTTTCATATAGTACAATTTAACCAATGTTTTTGCGCATAGCCACATGTGACATCCATTCGTAAGAGTCCACAGGTGACATTCATTAGCAAGATTCCGTCTAGGCAATCTGCACATATATAAAGAAACCAATTAGCATTCAATTTTAGAAGGGTAGAAGCTAACCACAATTGTATATTAAGTGGTTTAGTATCCTTATATAGTACACTGTGCGGAGAATTTGAGTATTTATTGTTTGCATTAGAATGCAATCAGCTTATTGAAATCTTTTGACTTGTGATTTCTTCTCTCTTTCCTACAGAGTTCCATTCTGCCACCTTTAAGTTATCTAAGAACATATCTTGGGTCACTTCGCTATTGCTATTTTCCTCTCTCTGCGCTAATAATTCATGCTTGTCTGAATCCAGTGCTTGCTTCACACGCCTTACAAATCCAAATTTCCTATTCTTGACTCCAACAAATTCGGTAGTCTCCATAGTTTGGATGTGTATACTCGAGTCATTAATTGCAATCCCTGATTAGGTTTATATTCATCCTCTACCATGTCGTTTTCTTCCACGTATGACTCTACTGCAACCCTCAATCAGTTTTAGATTCATCCTCTGCCAT
>APFE031322768.1:401-15221 GCA_000404065.3 Pinus taeda | reverse complement strand
ATCTGATTGGTGGCAAATGTGTTCACCCTTTTTGCATAATTCTCATGTGATAGTAGTCTCCCTGCACTATTCAGCAAGCCAGGAAGACCTCTGCCCTGTAATGCTGCTAACTTATCTATGAATCTCTTGACTTCTGTTTGCATGTCCTGGCTTCTTCTATCCAATGTTTGTACCAAGATTTTCAATGTGAGGACCCTCTTTATTAGCTGGATGGTTTCAGTTCTATTGGAGATTCCTATTGCTACCAGCTGAGGACCTGTGCGGTTATTAAGAACGTTGATCATTCTATTGGCTATCTCAGGCATACTGCCTAGAGATGCCCTTGCTCTATGGACTTCCTTATGTGCTTTGCCTATGAGCTCCATTTGCTCATGGATAGTCTCAATATACTGCCACTGATCTGTTATTGATTGGTCAATGTTGGCCCACAAAACTATCTTGACCCCAGCCACCACTTTGTCAAGGGTGAGCTCTTTCTCCAGCTCCTTTATCTTCTCTTTGAGAGCTTTTATTTCTCTCCCTTTTTCAGCTACATTCTACTTGGATTTGTCATATTTTTCATTTAGCTTAGCTAAATTCTCCTTGGCTTCATTTAGCTCTGTCATCTGGGCTTTTAGGATCTTGATTTCACTCATCAACTTCTGCATATCAAGGCTCGGATCCTACTCTGAGGTTGGTGCTGGTGCTGATGTTGATGGAGTTGTCTGCCCTGTGGGAGGAGCAGTAGTCTGTGGGGGCTCCTCAAGGTTTATGATCTCTGGACGGGGTTGGGAAGTTTGACCTCCTTCTTTTTGTTGTAGGGCTGCCTGCAGTGCAGCCTCTGTCTCTTCGAGCTTCCCTTGTGTTTGCACTAGCTACTTGTGTAGTGTTACCCACAATGTTGCTACATCCTGGTCCTGTCTTTGTTGGGCAACCTCTTCTGTTTGAGGGTGAAGGGTTGTTGGGATTTTAATCATCTTTCTTAGAGCTGCAAGGTTTGCATCTCTTATTTTCAGCATTGTTTGTATAGCGTTTGGATCCTTTGGGTCATGCCCAAGCTCTATGATTATATCCTCCAAAGACCTGATCATGTTGTCTTTGGCTTGAGAGGATGCCTTCTCCAACTCAAGTTGGGCAGCAGGCTGTTTTCCAACCTATTTTCCAATAAGGTTTTATCTGCCAGTGTTGAATATACCATCTCACCCGTTTGCTTGTGAAGTTCTATTTGGTCCATAGGGTGGATGTCCTTGGCAAGAACCTCAAGGTTGGTTCTTATATAGTCTGCAGCTGACTGTGGTTGCAGCATGGTTGGCATGAAATGGCTCATGGTCATTTTCCCTTCTCTTATGTCGTAGGCTGACATAAGCCTCTGTTGATTGGTAGGGGCCATCTTAAGCAACTTGTTGTAGATCTCGAGCTTGAGTGGCTCATTTCTCCTTTTAATGTCGATGAATTGTTGCTTGATGCCTGTCTCAACTCTCCTTTGCTGACTTGAGGAGCTGACCTCTCCTCCAAGGGTTCTTTCCTGTTCCTGCTGAAAGGAACTGGCAGATGCCTCCATGCTCGGTGGGCCCATGCCCAATGATTGCCCAATAGGTATTTCTTCCTCGGAGAGGGGATTCATTCTGTGCCTTTTCTCCCCTTGATTTGTGGATTTGGTGAGGGGAGTCTCCTGCTCACTATCCCTCCTCTTTCCCTTTTCTTCTTTCTGTGGAGTTTGCAGCACTGATGCCTCCACTGTCTTTTCTTGCCTAGGAGGCACATTCTCTTGAGCCTATTGCTCAGTGGATATTGGGGCTTCAGATGTTTGTTCTTGTTGTATTGGATGCCCCTCTTTTTGCCCTTTTTCCTGTTGTTCTACTTGCTTTTCTGCTTGTTGTTCTGCTATAGGAGGTGGTTGTTCCTGCTCCATCTGCTTCCCTTTATCCTTGCTTGATTCCTGTTGAACAGTTCTGGCTGCTTGCTGTTGGGCTGTAGAGGATGAGGCAACTGCTCCAAGTTGCCTTTGATAGGAAGAGGAAACCTTCCCACAAGTTCCCAAGTCAGCCTCTTTCTCAATATTCTTTGCGTCTCTTTGTAGCATTTGCTCTCTAGTCATTGGCTCTTCTAGAGTGCCCTCTTTCCAGCTTAATGAATTGGCATATTTCTTAATATGAGGCAGTCTCATGTGAGCATAGCCACCCAATTTGTATTTTACCTTCCTGAGGGAAATGAAATGATTAGGGTCATAAGGTACCCATTGGAAACTGGTTTGCAATTTGAGGGTCTCTAGGATCAAATCTGCTTCCTTCCATCCTTCCTCCCTTTTGTTGTATAGAAATGGGCCTAGCTAGTTCCTTACTTTTAGTTGCACCCTCTTGTTTTTACTTTGGAAATGGACAAAGTCTGCATTTCCAAACTGCCTAAAATACTCTAAGGCAAGAAGTCTCATAGGGACATATCTTGGCAACCTATAAGGGTTCAACTCACAGCCATATATTCTGATTACTATATGATGTTGGTAAAACTATCAATCACCAATGCTGAAGGCCTTTGAGAGGTGAAGAATCATTTGCATCTCATCTGTCAATCTGGGAGGAGGGACACCCAACAACAAGGTCATAGCTGGATGGATAAAAAGGTCTATGAATTCACAATAGGTGTAAGGTGAATAAGATACATGATGAAAGACTGAAGACCAAAACACTACAGAACTTGGGTTTCCCTAGGCATTTAGCTTCTTGAGAGGAACAGGGAAAGCATCAGGCTGATAAAACAAGAACAAATGATAGATGTACCTAGTATATTTAAACACCTTTTCCCTTTCTAGATTCATTTATTGTTCATGAATCTTATTGGCAATGTATGTAGCAAAATCATAGTGCACAGTAGGAGGCATTCCAGGGGAGAATATGGACAACATGGCCATAATGTTTTCATCAACATCCTCATATGTCCCATAACCCAAGATGTAACTGATCAAATCCACAAGCATTTTGCCCAGCTCATTGAGATATTGATATGCTATAGGAAGGGTGGTGCTCATAGCTTCAAATTTTGGCTGAACAAATAACTGATTAATCTTGATGGTCTGAGCACTGGACAACTTGCCCCCTTTCTTTAGCAAGTCATTGATGGGGAGAGGATTTAGGGGCTTTGCAGTGTGAAAGTGTAGAATCTCATTAATGGCCTCAGGGGTGATATGGAACAATATTGAGCCTGAGGGGCTGAGAACAGCACTTTGACATGGATCATAGCTGGAACGGCATTGATTTATCAAGTATGGGAGGACATTGACTTGAGGGAGATTGTAAATGGGCAGATTGGAGTCCCAAATCCCTAAGATATCAGCTCCACTGAGATATTGGGTTTTTAACTCATTCAGCAGGTGAATATTAAATTTGGAAGTCATGGCAGTTGAGTCTAGCATCTGGTAATCTCTATCACCCAAGGCCTTCCACTCCAGCTCTCTGTGTGGGGAATTCAAAGGTTGAATATTCAGGGCTACTGGTGTTTCCATGGTTAAGTAGTACTTATGACTTCTACTAGAACTGGTTTCAGTGGGAAGAACAACACAGAGGGGTACTTTTGCAAAAGTAAGGCAAATTGTAAGGGAAAATGGGGTAAACTGTGGTGATAATAGTGTAAAATGCTCAAAAGAGAATTAATTGAGCAAAATGCAGGGACTAGTAGCACTGTTTTCCCGGTGAATTAGTGCAGCTCAGGTTTTAAGTCCACGAATGCGTGGACAAACTGTGAATTTAGGAAAATGTGACTAAATGTGGGTTCAGCAGGTGAATTTCGACCCTACAACTGAAAAGGAATGCTGGTTACTGGGGATTTGCTAGTAAATACAAGGTTCCTCACTCTTTTAATTCAGTTTTGGAGAATTATGGACATAACCAAGCACAGAGGGGATGCTTTGGATAAATACCTGGTGAATTGCCGGCAGTGGTCACAAATGTAGGTGGGTTGAAGGCACCAACGGTCTTCGGGTCAATTTCTGCAGGTTGGCGACAGATGGTCTTAATTTGCATGCAGAGGTGAGCAACATTATTTTTGGCAAAAGTGAGAAAAAACACGAAATTTGGCTAAAATATGGACTTTTTGGGTTATTGGCGCATTTTTTGGATGACGTCAGCATGACGTCATCAGGTGGGGTCAGGGTCGGGTGACGTCAGCATGACGTCTTCGAGTGACGTGGCAGCCTGTGAGGGGTCCACGAGGATTGCATAGGTGGCGGACATGTCGGAGCGCTAGCGGGTGGGTATGCTGACAGGGCGCCGAGTCGAACTGACGTGGGCGTGACGTAGTAATGACGTGGGTAGGCGGTAAAGCACAAGCGGTAAGTAGTTTTCTCAGACCGCTCTGGATACGGTCATGGATTTGTCAGAGGGCGGCCCGAGAGAATATGGGGGTGACGCGTGGCAGAGGCCTGACGTCACCCTCTGACAGTTTCTCGGGCGGTAAAGTTCGGTGATCGGGGCCCGTCCGATATGGATGTGGGCCGTCGGATGGGAAAGCCCAGATCCAACGGTCGACGGGTTGATGAGGTGCAAGGACCATACGGACTGCGGGGACGAATAAAATATGATTATTCTCTGAAATGTGTGCCCGGCGGAACATTATAAAAAGTGGGTTTTATGGTTTTTTGCAGAGTTACGGGTTAAAATGGGATTTTTCACAGGTTTATTTACAAAGCGGGTTTAGGTTATTAATCCAAGCAAATCCCGGATTAATCCCAAGATTAATTTTCCAGCGCTCTTTGGGTCGTGCTCAATGTTTTAGCGTTTGAAAACATTCAAAAATGATACATAAAGCTATAAGGCTCGGGGAAGGGGATATATATATATATATATATATTTTGGGTTTTTTGCCAAATTTTACATAGTAATAGGGGGAATAGGGGGTATAAGGAGTTGAATAGTGATAGGTTAGCAATTAATATGAGTGAAAAGGGGTGGATGAGGGGGGTAAAATACTAAGCTATTATATGAAATCAACTTAGTTTTTTAGGAAGTAGATCAAAATGAAAAGAACTTTTATACAAGAAATGTGGCTCTTAAAGAAACACGAACCAACAAAAGACTTTGACTTTTTTCATGAACATAGGTGGCATAGGGATGTTAGCCATGAATGTGATGGGGGGTGATCTGGAAGTTAGACATGCTTCATTAAGTTGTTGTAAGACTGCTGAAGTAGGAAATCTGCACTGGCACCATGTTTTTACCTTTGCTTAGGCCAGTGAAATGCCATAAACCATGTTTTCTGCAACCCCATCTACCTACCCACTCTATTGCCTAGCATTTTTTGTTACTCCAAGGAGGGTGCACTTAGACTTGCAAACCCTTCTGTGCCTTTTCTTTTCCTTTAGCTTTTTCTTTTGATTTTCTATCTAAAACTACCCTTATTGCTTCCAAGGCTCCAAATTAAGCAGTTGGGAACCTTCATTCTCTACCTATCTACTTTACCTACCAGGATTGAGCTATTTGGATAGAATTCTTTCTCTAATCTACAACAAAAATTGAAACATGGCATGACCCAGCTTAGGCTGTTGGATCACCCATTCAGAAGTAGGGCAGCATCAACCAAATGTAAGTATATTTCCTCCACAAGAATATGAGATTTTTGTATCACCAAAGTAGATCATATTGGCACTTCCCCTGCCAATCATGAAAAATGAAACCTATTGGTATAGGCAGCTAGCAGGTGGATACCATTTTCCATTTAGATCATTCCTCCCTTCATAAGAAGCAATTGTCCCCATTGCATGAAGATCTCTCCTCAAAAGACTTTGTTGATTATGCAAAGCCATTGAAGGGAAGGGCTTTGTGTGGTTAACCCATAACCATGATGAATGAGGATTCGAGGATAGAGATACCCTGTAATGTTGTCACCAACTATGATATTGATAGTTTATGGCCGAGTAAATGGACTTCGATGAAGTGTGGTTTTGTGTATGACCTATACCCATGACGAATGAAAATCTGAGGATAGAGATACCCTATAATGCTTGTTTCCAAATGTGATATTAACAGTGTGTGACCTAGCAAATGGACTTCGATGACAAGGATTTTGTGTGGTTGACCCATAACCGTGATGTTGATTTTTGATGAAGTAGAAGGTTCCTACATATCCTGGGGTGGGAAGGCATGTCTCCAAAGAACCAAATCCATATGTTCTTATGCTAACACTGATGAATGTGAAGCAGGTGCCTACTAAAGCGGGGTGGGAGGGCATGTCTCAAAAGGGAACCCATTCTGAATGCTACTCCATAATGAAAATGGACATAACTCAATCAATATAACTCAAAATATTTATTATAACTTATTTTTTGGAAACAAAATGACCATTCTGCATCTTCCTATGTTTTGGCAATCCTTATCTGGACACTTTGAAATATCATATTTGAGATGCAACTGTTTTTTCATCACAAAAGTTCTTAAAAGATAGTTGGATTTAAATCAGTGATATCTCCCACATCCGAACTCTGACTCGACCCATTTTATTTTTGAAATTATGTGATTTTTCAAAGGAAGCTCAGATCGGTAATAATTTTTCTAAAATTCTTGACAAAAACTGCAAAAAATGATAGGAGAGTCATCATCCATAAGTTGTCATTTGAAAAATTCTGCAACATAGTTGATTTAAATCAATGATATCTCCCTCATCCGGACTCTGATTTGGCTTATTTGTTTTTTAAATCTCGGTATTTTTCGCAAGGAATCTAGATTTGCTATTATTTTTTGTAAATTTTGAACCTAACATTTCATATGTGATCTATGAACTCGCCACCCAAAAAAATTCCTGCAAAAAAATGAAAAAAAAAACTCTTCCTACTTTGCCCAAGAAATTGCTTTTTGTAGGTTGTAGCGCGTGCCCGAATTTTGTTGAATATTGCTGCAAAAAATTGAAACTAAAATATGCATCAAATCCTCATTCCCACGAAATCGTAACCTAGCTCTGATACCATTGATCCCAATCTTGGGGGGATGCCCCCAAAATTGGAAAATTTAAAATGTCAGAAGGAAAGAGGAGAACACACAATAAAAGAAGACCACAAAGAAACTTTTTTTATTAAAGAATATAATAATTGTAAGGCCACATTGTCATGGACAATATGTCATTTTACAAAATGCAACTTGTTACGTATAGATTTTTTTGTTACAATACCATTGGTAAATTCCATGGGTGGGTAAAAACCATGGGTGAATTAACACCATGGGTGGATGTCACTTGCAATACCATGTGTAAATTCCATGAGTGGATAAATACCATGAGAGGATGAATACCAAGTGTTGATGCCACTTACAATACCATGGGAAAATACCATGGATGAATGAACATCATGGATGGATGCCACTTACAATATGATGGATAAATTCCATGGGTGGTTGAATACCATGGGTGGATGACATTTTCCTGTTGGATCAACGATATTGACATATTGATATGATTATGTATATATACATGTATTGTACTAATATGGATTGATGTTGTGGATGAGATAGACTCCCATGAACTTCATTGAGGTATGTTTGATTGTGGTTATATTTGACTTAGCTAGAATTATATGCATACGGGAAGAAGATCAAATATGACAAGAAAAATGGTGGACTACGTCTCACATAGTTCTCCCTACTGATCATATGAGTAGCATGGAAATGAGTACTCCCCTTACATAGCAGATACATTTAGGAGTTTTAAGGAAGAGATAAGATGTTGCAAAGAAGGTAATGATAAGATCATTCAATCATAGGAAAGACTTTCTAGGGAATAGGAGAAAAAATCATAGGGTAATGCAATGATTCTTTAGAGTTTATCATATTTGTAAAGAGAGAGACCACTTAGGATTAGTCATGGATAGGAGGAAATGATAAATGGTGCATATGGAAGTAGGTCTAAAACAAGACACAGGTTGGATAAATAGGATACATTTAGAGATGGCATATTTTTATAGACACCTCAATGGAGGCATAGTGATGATGGATTATATCCTAGTTTTTGTTCAGATGGATAGACTGGTCAACACTGCCACCATCCGTATAGGAGGAGTGAGAAGTAGCATTTGCAGAAGAGCTGAAGAAATAAAATCCTCCTACATTTTATGGAGAAATGAATAAATCAAAGGATGTAGAAGCTTAGTTGCATGGGATGAACAAGTTCTTCATATTGCATGACTACTCAGAGAACGTGAAGGCTAGGATAGCTACCTTCAGTCTTAAAGGGGAAGAAGATATTTAGCGGGAAGGAGGGAAGAATGTCAGAGGCATTTGGGAATTGAAGTTGACTTGAAGGGAGTTTGAAATACTTTTTAAGAAGAAATATCTATTTGAGAGATACTATGATGACACATAAAAGGAATTATATGAGCTAAAGATGGGATCTATGACCGATGGGGTGTACACTAGCATATTATTAGAGATGTGAGATATTTTCCTTATCTTAAGGAGGAGAAAGAAAATATTCCGAAATTAATCAATAGGTTGTTGGTATTGTTTAAATACAAGATTGAATTTGATGAGCCTAGTTTACTAAAGGAAGCCATCAGAAAGTTGATACATTGTTTTGAGAAATCAAAGCATAGGTATGAATCTAAATAAGATTGGAAAGGTAATGAAAAGTATAAGGGAGAATGGGATAAAAAGAGAGCAGTAATAAAAGACACAAGTAACAAAGAAAATTCAGCCCCATACAAGAAGTTCAATGCATTTGACAGAGGAGAAGGATTTCAGTCTGGGGAGTATAATAAGGGTGAAAACAAGAAGCCTTTATAGTGTTGTATTTGTGCAAGGATAATCACAGAAGATATTTTCCACAATACCAAGGTGGCAGACCATAGATTTATAGTGCTTAGGAGGCACATACACTAGGGGATGTTGGAAAAATTATTCCTCAAAATTATGTAGTGTTGGATGATAGGCAGAAGGATCAACAAGCATCTATTATCGAGATGGACGGTAAGGTTTGTGATCAAGTTTTTTCTATTTATATTAACCCTTGATCTAATTATAGTTATGTTAATCCTGACCTAGTGGATAAGTGTGGTTTGAGAAAAGAAGTGCTTGCAAAGTCTTCGTCAGTTCAATTGGCTACAGGTACTAAGAAAAGAGTTCATCATTTGGTAAGATTGTATAAATTTAAGTTAAATGGTATGCCTACATTAGTGTATCTGAATATACATTCATTTAGATTGTACAGTATGATTCTGGGTATGGATTTGTTTTATCTTTACAGGAATAAGGTAGATTGTGATGAAAAATCCATTAAGTGTTAGGATGACAATGGAGAACAAAGAATCTTACAGGGTAAGAAGAAGGAAATATCAATTAGAATGGTTACAAATATGTAGGTGAACTACAGTCATAGGAAATGATGTGTGTTATTTGTAGTTCATATATCCATTGATAAGAGTAAGGATGTTCAGGATGCATAAGCATTGAAGAGGTACCTAATTTTTCAAGAATTGCGGGATGTGTTTCCAACAAAGCTTTTAGAGTTTATGCCTCATATGTAAGTGTACTTTTCTAGAGTTGATACTAGGAGCAACACCAACATCGAAGGAACCATTCAAGATGATCACTCTAGATTTATTAGAAATAGGTTTGTAGTTGAAGGAAATTCTTGACAAGGGATACATTAGGCCAAGTGTGTCACCTTGGGGTGCACCAATTTTCTTTTTGAAGAAGAAGGATGACACTTGCATATTATGTATTGATTATAGATAGTTGAACAAGGTGAAAATCAAGAATAGGTATTAATTTCCAAGGATTGATGACTTGTTTGACCAGCTGAAGGGAGCAATATTGTTCTCGAATATTGACTTTAGATCAGGATATCATGGCTACGCATCAAGGAAGAGGAAATATACAAGGTTGCCTTGCAGACAAAGTATGGACATAATGAGTTTCTTGTGGTTCCTTTTGGTTTGAATAATGCTCTAGATATGTTTATGTGTTTGATGAAGTGTGTTGCGTCCTTATCTGGACAAGTTTGTGATTGTAATCATTGATGATGTATTGATATATTCTAAGAATGTGGAAGAGCATGTTTTTGGCCTTAGGGGCTTGGACCTAGGTCGAAAGCATATTGCGTACCAAAAAAATCTTCAACCACTAGCCCTTTTGGCAATGACCTACAAGAAGATTGCAATCTCACCCAAAGCAGGTATGGGAGGTTGCAGAACAAGGTTTCTGCAGCCAAAGGGAAATTGTATTGAGGCATCTGTGTTTTTTCTTATGTTTTATATTTATCTACAACTTAAGTACATAAAAGACTTCACGTTGATGCTTTACTTCAAAAAGTTTCACTTATTACGTAAAGATATTAGAGAACAATATAACATGTAATATTTCACATAAATAAGTAAAAATCATGCATATCAGTACATATGAACACAAATTATGGATACAGGTACACAAGAATTTGCCAAAGCTTATTTTTCTTTATTAAGATAGATCTTTTAGTACATATAACTTCTTTGAACTACGCACCCAGCTGTAGGTGGTCTACACATTCAACTGTAGACTCTTCCAAGGCCTCCGCGCACTCAGTTGCGAAGCTTATTCTTAAGGCCCAACATACAAACTAAAGACCAAAAGTATGATCAATTCATGAAATTCTCCTTATCATGTAAAATAATTACATCTCCTTATATATATTTCATTACTACAAACCATGGTCCACATACTATGCATTCAACAAAACAATGAACTAAAACCTAGATACCCATTACAAAATCAGGGGCTTTGACCCAACCCAAAATCACCTAGACATCGCGTGGTGAATAAAACTTCCCAGACTTCGTGTGATCTAACCGTCAAAATGTAGAGTCTTTGATAAAAATTCGACCAAGTTGGGCCATGCCCAATAGACCCCCAACACTCACATGTGACTCATCTCGAGTCACTCATGTGTTGTTCCCTGAATCTTTGTTGCGATGCTCATGTAGGCAACATTATATTGTTGAATTAGTTATGCTAATTGCTTCTTCTCTCAGTGTAATTCTTCTAGAAATGCCTCTATGGTTTGTTTGATAGTGTTCTGTAGCACTTCTTTCTCCATCTGTCATAGTTCCACGAGCTTACTATCGATTTCTTGCGAGAGCTAGAAGGCCTCATCCTACCACAATTGAGTCCTTTTCGAAAAAAAATTCTCCTTTCATCGAAGGTCTTTAATCTTCTTTTGAAGAGTCTTGGGCCTCCAATTATCCTTACAAGCCTCTACGAGACTGGTAAGGTCCTCGCAGTTTCCTGGATTTTGTCCAACTACTTATGTTTTGTCTAGAGCTCCTTGCCAATCCTTTAAATGTTTCAATCCTCCTGTAATGAAGTCCAAATCTACATGGTTTCATCCAGTAGTTTGGCATCGTTCACCACTATGTTGGAGATGCCTTTGACTGAATATTTCAAATCCTTTTCCCTCTGCTCAAGTACTTCCGGTGGCATGACTAGTTGTAGTGTCATTTTTAGCTTACTAATCTTTAATGCATACTCAAACTTCATCTCTACAAGATTATTCTTTGACTCTCTTATCATGAGAGAAAGGTTTGCAAACTTGTATATTGGTGACACCTCTTCGCGTAGTTGCATGTCTGGAACTGTGCTACAAGTATCTTTAATGATCTTTTTAGCTATTGTTTTTGTTGGCGTGCTTGATCCCTTACCTTAATCAATTGACTGAGCTCCTTCCTCAGCAAATATCTACCCTTTTCCACCCACATACTTAACAGTGAAGTGTGTTGTTCTTTCTCTTTCAGTTCATCTACAATACTTTGGAAAATCTCATGTAATACCTAAATCGATAGTGCAACAATGTTCATTTTGATTTTGTCCTAGGTGTTTTCTCATTCTCTATCCTCTGGTGATTTAAACAACAATCCTACAGTTGGTACCTCCAAAATCCTTACTCCAAATGTTGTTTCTATTTGTCGCTCTGGCTTGGGTAGCTAATCTATGATGGTTGTCTAGCTATCTATGTCATTACCCTTAACTCTACAATTCCTTGCTGCACCTCTGTCAACATCATTTTGTAGCAATCATCGAACTTGTCCCAGGTCTCATCCATTACTTCTTGGAACTTCTCCCCAATATCAACGATGTCCACATCATGAAGACAAGCAGTATCACATCCATAGCTTTTCTCACCTTTTGTTTCTTCCTTGGGCCCAAGGTAGTTACTGTAGGTACCCTCTTTTTTCTGATGAATGGTGATTCCTCTATTGGATCTACGTCATTGAGAGGGTCCTAGATATCTTGTTCTATCTCTGGCTATAGCTCTGGTTCTGCTTCCTCTTCTTCTTTTCCTTTTTTTGTCCCACATAGAGCTGCATGCTATGCGGTGACCCTTGTTGCTTCACTTTCATCTATGGTTAGGGTCATCCATTCAGGTATTCATTGTCATAGTATTTTGAGCATGTCATTTTTAGTGACCAAATATGGCAAAGGGTACCATATTTCCCTTGGATCCTTTTGAACCTTGATGTATACCCTATGAAAATATTCCCTAAAAGTTGCGATGTTGCAATACTACTCATACAAAATAGGTGATAACCTAGGATATTGGTTCACCACCATGCGCAAATCCATGCTTGATATCATAAAGAAAATTATGTTCTCCCACGCCTGCAATGGTTCATTAGTATGCCACAGGGAGGCATACCGCACAGCTTCACATACATCTGTTTGAATGAGACGGAACTGTGAGTCCTCTAGCTCCTTCCATGTGATCAGTGCGGTGATCAAGGTTAACCACACGTAATGAAATGTTTTCCCTTCATCCTGCACTTCCCGAAAATCCTCCAAAATCTCCTCTCATAAGTACTGTTGTACAGGTAAATCCCCTCTACGGATAGAGGCGATCCCTACTAGCCCAACAGGGGTCTAGCAACAATCGAACAATGCTACACCGTAGGTTCCTAGTTGCAATTAACAAGTGGGTGAGAATAACCTACTTGGATTCCAAAGCTTGTTTGTCGAAGAGATACTCCTCTCGCTCTTTCGCTCCAGCCGATCACAATTCCCCGCTATCCTCGCGGACGAACACCTGCACAAGCAAAAGAGAGCAAACAAAAGCGTAAAATCTACTAACAACAACTATGTATCGGTCAGGAAAGATACAATTTGCATTAATCAATCATTGAACAAATGTAAATGGAACCATAAGAGTAGTCATCTATCTTTATTAACAAAAAGTAAAGTAAGGTACAACCGGTGTCCTGACGTTGAGTCCTTCCCTAGAGGGTCCAGCCAGCATATCTTCCAAGCATTCACCTTTGAGACAAGTCTCCCAAGTCAAAAGGTCTCTCTCTCACATACAAGGCAACAAGCCTATGACCTTTCTCAAGCTCAAAACAATCCTCACACAACACACCAAGGCCTACAAAGAGCAGCACTAAAATGTACAAAGAATTCCTCAATCAAAGTCTCTATCTTCCACACTAGCTGCTCATGGGCCATGGAGGAGGCTTATAAAGAGAAGGAGTCTCCATGAATAGGTAAGGATGAGTTCTTCCCCACAATAAGTGGATGGTCAGTCGAACAGACATGCCAGAGAAAGGATGGCGACCTCAGCAATGCTAACAACCAGTTCTGGAGGGATCTGGAAGGCTGGTTGTTGGAACAAATTCGCCCAATCAGGATCAGCGCGGAAAACCCGTGAACTGCCGCGCTGACATCGCAAACCGACGTAGAAGAAGTCTGGTCAGCGCGAAAAGGACAAACGGAGGGAGCGCTGTTCGTAGAAATGGGACCAGCGCGGAAAAGACATGTGCTTCCGCGCTGGCAGCGCAACAACAACATTGGCCTCCGCTTGTCAGCGCGGTTATTTTACAAACAGACGCGATGATCCATTTAACTTAGGCACAGAGGGTTTTTTAGCCATTTTTGAGGAGCATGAGTATGGGTGAATGTGGTTTATAGCACAGTAGGGAGACTGACATGATGGCTGCATAGGTTCATTCAGTGGGTGAATGTCGTTCCTCCAGAGACATTGTCTCTATGATTGCTTCGTCGGAAGGAAATGTTTCCTTCAATGGATCCGAAGAGGCACATTCTCCTACCCAAGGGGGAAAAACATCTATGTCAAGCGCCCCACTCGAGACGGTGGGTTCTGAAAAAGAAGCCGATGCAGCGATGATTTCAACGTAGTTGAGCTCGGCTGGGCTTAACGGCATTTCCTCGCCCCAAGGTTCTATCTGGTCGATGGATGGAAGGATCCATGGGTCAGAACGAACCGAGATCATGGAGACCGAGGCGAAGTTAGGAGGTGGGAGGGAAAAAACGCCCATAAGGGCGGGTTCTTTAAAGAGCCCGGCTCCCACATTTTCATATGACATTGAGGTATGCTCAACGAAGGGAACGTTTCCCTCGGAAGAGGACGCAAAAAACGAAAGTTGATCAACTGTGACAATTTTCCCTTGATGGGGAAAACGAATGACACGGAAGAGAGATGAAGCTACTGCACGCATAGCGTACGTCCAGCTTCGTCCCAGAAGAAGATTATATGTAAGACTGGCGTCTACAACTTCAACTTCAACTTCGACGGTCTTGCCTTCCAAGGTAATCGGTAGCCGTTGAAGGATACCATACAGACGAGACTCTCTCCCGTCAAACGCTTCCAAAGTCGTCGGGGACTGACTCAAGGTCGGAGACCCGATAGCTTTCCAACATGCAACAGACATGATGCAGGTCGAGGCGCCTTCATCAATAACCGTACGATGAATTGTTTTGGAGTTGATGATGACTTGTATAAGGAAAGCGATCTGATGAGGCAGTCGCGGCACATGACTCTCGAGATCAAAAGTAATTAAATCCGAGTCCGCTGGGTCTATGCCACCGATGGGCGATAGCAGGGACTTCCTCT
>APFE031322766.1:0-11888 GCA_000404065.3 Pinus taeda | reverse complement strand
CTTAGTTAAAGAAATCTTATTCACATTAGAACACTTGTTGTTGTCTCCACCTATTATACATTTATAAATTTTGGTAAGCTTCATCTTCAACCCTTTTTCCTGTGTCGCCTTTCTAGTAAGAAAGAGTACTTTTCTCTATGAAAAACAAAATATTCAATGCCAATTAGACAATGTAATCAAATTAGAAAGGGTATGGATTCAAATCATATGATCATTTGTAATTTCCTTCAGTATTACATTAGTTTTGTTTATGGGGGAATTTTGAATGATTTTTTTTATCCCTTGCTCAAATCTTACCTTTAGAGTTACATGGGGAAAATCCTAAAATAACATATAAACATTGATAAATGTGAAGATTGAATTCAAGCATATTTGGGAGCATCTTGTTTGTCCTCTTATTAAAAATATACGAGAAGATGTACAAAAATGGAAATCTCTTATTAATATCTGAAAAAGTATATCCATATAATGAAGTTACCTAGAAACAAGTTCTCAAACTTGAATGCTTATTTATATCTCCAAAGAATGCTTCTAGTTTGAAGTTTGACTTGTATACAAAAATCTATTTGCATCAACATGCTTGGCTAAATGCTCTATTATTTTGGTCATTTTACATGTACAAGGGTGTCATCTCTTCCAAATATAGACCTCCCTTTGTAGTGTTCCTATTCCTTGACAGATATAATATGTCATAGCCTATCAAAAATAAACTTAGGACAATGTTCTACCCACCAATAGTTCATGGTTGGCATAGTATGTAGAGTGAGATACCTTTCTTTTAAGCTCCTTGGTCATCTCTTTAAGCTCATTTGATGTTTATTTAAGCTCTTTAATTGGATTGTGTAATTCTGGATTGCTAAAAATATAGGCACAAAGCTAAAAGCGATCAAGATTTTTGAAATTCTATCCAAAACAATAGATAGTGAAATTTAAAATCTTCATAGCATAGTTAATTGGTAGATAACATAAGTTGAGATCATTTTATTAATGTCCAATAAATGACCAAAAAAAATATGCCCATGGGAATAAAAGTACAACTAGTGTAATACATAGCAAAAGCACAACAAGAGTTAATAGTAATGCATATAGCCATGTTAAAAATAGAAGGAAAAGATCTAACATATGGAAGTAAAGTTACAAAAGGGTAAAAGAATAACTCGAAGAAAGAAAGATGCAAAGAAATAAAATGCATATATTTAAGAAAAATATCATTAAGAACATGTCAAGTGGTGCTCGAATTAGCCCAAAGGTTTAGCTCAAATGGTTGTTGTCAATGACTTTGGGCATTTGGCTAGATTTATGGCAACATGTGTTCGACTTAAGTAAATGACTTTCGGCATTTGGCTAGATTTATGGCAATAGGTATGAGACTTAAATTTGCATAGGTTAGCCATACCGATCTAAACCAATAGATTTATTAAGATGCCATCCACAAATGTGGACAAGCACTTCTTGAGTTTCCCTAGAATTTTTTTCTTGAAAAGAAAAGAAAAGTAGTGCTAGAATTATAAATTAATGCTAAAAAAGAGGGGAGGAAAACAAATGTTTTCTCGTGTGAGTTGTCAAAAAGCACAATTCCGTTGCAAAGTTTCTTGATTGATATCTTCTTCAAGAAAACTCCTTATTTCTTCTTATAGAACAACCTATACCTTACCATTTTGGCTTACAATTTCATTTCCTAGTATAAGCCTCTTAATTATAGTTTGATTTGCATGTTCCAAGGAAGAAATTGTACTTGAAAAGAGAATACGAGAACCACATTCTAGCTACACGTTTTGTCATGATATTTGTAGTAATGGATATAATTGAGATTTATCTAATGGGAACATTCTCGATTCCTTCAAAATCCTAAATATACACAAGTCTGGTCCCCATGGCTACACATTTTTTCATGATATTTGTAGTAATGGGTACCACTAAGATTTATTTAATGGGAACATTCCTGATTCCTTCATAATCCTAAATATACACAAGTGTGGTTACCATGATGATAAATACCCTAAGAAAATATAAATGTAACCGTGGGATATGTATAAGGTTGTTCAAGTCTATTATAATAAGATTGTTTGTATCAATATTTGTAGTTTCATGCTAAGGTCCCTCCAACTTATCCCAAATATCCTTGTTGGAAAATTTCATAGTGCTTAAATTTCCATCCAATAGCAAAATGATTCTTTGATTATTTAAAAATGTAGACTAAAAGTTGAGATTAAAGAGAGCTTGGGAGGAGACAAGGAATCAAGATAGTTGTGAGATAAGCGCATTTACAATACCAATCAAAAAGAGTATAGATTTATAAACTACTGGTTTAGATACTAAATTGAGTCACATGTGATCCATGGAAAAACTTCATTATTGTTTTAGAAATAAAAGACATTGGCATTTCTAATTCTTAGGTAAACATTAACTTCTTCTTACCCTAATACCTTCATTATTGTTTTAGATACCAATGGAAATTAATGAGATGCTAAATTTAAATCCCATACCACTCTTCATATGTTACCAAAGAAGTTAATAGATTTGAGTTACAACTTCAACATTAATTTTAGCTTCTATTGGTTCATAAATTTCAAATGAATCTCAGTGAAAATAATATGAAACTTAATCCAATGAAAAAGAAAGTTAAGAATTCACAAATTTAAGATAAATTAAAGTTGATAAATAATAATAATAATAATAATAATAAGTAATAAAACAATACTAAAAAATACCTTGAATAAAAAGAAAGAATTAAAAGAAAATGAAAATCTAAAAATATTGAATGAAAAATTGAAAAAAAAAAACAAGTCAGCATTTAAATATACTTGGGTTTTTTTGCACAGTGAGGCCCGCCAATTTTAATTTAAAATTGTACTTAAAGTTGAAAGGGAAGGGAAATGAGAGGGAGGATAATGTATGAGTTGGAAAGAAAGATTGTTCAAGAGATAGAAGCTAATGTATTCGTTGAAAAGAGCACTATAAATATTTATAGAATCTCTATTAAAATTATAAAAAAATTATTTTAAATTTAAAAAATGTGATTGTGAAAAGGTCAAAACTACCTGTCCCAAAATTAAAATAGAGTTGTTCCATATTGAATAGAATTCAAGAACTTATAGCCTTCTTCTTGAAGATTGTTAGATCCTTTATGGTTGCATTAAGAACAAATAGTAACATGTCTTGAAAATTGTGGTCCAAATATTCTGAATTATCAATTGTCAATGTCTTGCTTAACATGTTGATCTCATTACATTTCGGAAAAGGTCAAAAACTATCTGTACAAATCTTAGTTTAAAAAAATAATTTAAAATTGAATAGAATTCAAAAAACTTGCAACCTTCTTCTTGAAGCTACTAACAGGTTTGTATTACGAAAATATATTTTCTATCCCGTTTTTTTTCTTTTTGTTATGAGAACAGAAGAAGCAATGCTCGCTGAGAGATGTCTGGGATGGATATGGATGTTGCTGCTCAGTGGGAGGAATTACTGCTCTCATAGATGTGCAATTTCATTCACCGGCTTTGGACATACAGGTATTTCTAAACTTGCTTCTGATCAGGATAATGGATCGATACTATATGCATTGAATTATTGTTTTCTGTTGAAAATAATGGATAGCCTTTAATATCTTTATGTTCTGGTCGGTATCTATTAAAATTTTATGATAAATTTTATATTTATAATATGTGTTCATCGTAAGAATGAGTTTAAAGTTATTTCTCATGGATGTAGAAAAAATATTATTTGTATTTGAGTTATTTACAACTGAAACTTATTTATATGTATATTTTTTTGTAGTAATGTACCAATTTAAATCTTCCTAATATTCATAGACGTAGCGAAAGAGAATTTGTATTACCAATATTTACTTATGGATCTCGCCAATAGCTGAGTCCAAAGAACAGAAACTGAAATGTTTGGATAGATAAGGAATCCAGAACTTAGTTTAGAATGTTTTCTTTGGGATTCGTGGTTGAAATCCTCCACGTAGGAATTGCCGATGTCCCGCTTTACAAGTCTGATCCTGATGCATGAGTGTCTCTGTGACTCTGTGCTTGGGAATCTGATGCATGAGTGTCTCTGTGCCTGTGCATGAATCTTTCTTTGCCTGTCTGATGCATGTCTGTGCCTATGCATGAATCTTTCTGTGCCTTTCAGATGCATGTCTGTGCTTGTGCATGAATCTTTGTGTGCCTGTCTGATGCATGTCTGTGCCTGTGCATGAATCTTCGTGTGCCTCTGAATCTGAGTAGCATGAGTGTGAGTCTTTTTTCTTCCCAACGTCAAAGGAAGGGCGGTCCAGCAACTGAACAGTCATGACTCTCTCTCAATACAACGGTCACGAATCTTTCTGTGCCTCTGAATCTGAATCGCGTGAGTATGAATCTATTCGCTTCCCAACGTCAAAGGAAGGGCGTTCCAGCAAACTGAACAGTCACGGCTCTCTCTAAATAATAGCTTATTTTAATTTCAGGTACATACTCTCATTAATTCATTTGTGCTCTGTCTGTAACATGTTTTTAATTCATTTCCGCCATTTTAATGCATGAATGTCGTCTATCTCAAATCTGATGCAGGGTATTCAAGAGGTTCGATAGAAAACAACGTCCAATTGAAGAGTTCGTAAAGCATGATGAATTCCGAGGGATTCAATTTCAATTACAATTACACAGGTACCCCAGTCCCTTCATTTCAGATTTCTTTACGTTCATTTCTTCCTAGTCAAACCACAACAAGAATAATTACACAGGTACCCCAGTCCCTTCATGTCAGATTTCATTTCAGATTTCTTTGCGTTCATTTCTTCTTAGTCAAACCACAACAAGAATAGCCTATATTTTTTATTTTTCTTTCTGTTAATTCTTTCTTTCAGCCCTGTAATGATGGAAATTGAAATGTCTGAAGGAGCTCTATAATGAGTATTCACTTTTAATTGAGTGAAACCCAAATGTCAAACCAACGCTGTAATGAGTAATTTTGTAATTCCTTCTTCAGCTAGGTAATGATGGAAATTGAAATGTCGAAGGAGCTCTGTGATGAGTATTCACTTTTAATTGAGTGAAATCCAAATGTCAAACCAACACTTAGGCTAGGCTAGGCTAAGTTAGGTTAGGCTAGGCTAAGCTAGGCTAAGCCAACATACAATAAGGTAGTTTAGAATAGGTTTGGATAGGGTAGGTCTAGGCTAGGACAGGGTATGGTAGGTTATGTTATATTAGAATATGGTAGTCTAGTATTAGGTTAGGTATATATTAAACTAGGGTAGCATACGCTAGGCCACACTAGACTGGGCGAGCCTATAACAGGCTAGGTTAGGCTATGAAAGAGTAGAGTAGGCTAGAGTAGGCTAGGCTAGAGTAGGTTAGGCTAGGCAAGGTTAGGTTGTGCTATAATTAGCTAGGCTAGCTTAGGCTGAAGTAGGCTAGGCTAAGCGAGGGTAGGTTAGAGTAGGCTAAGCTAGAGTTGGCCAGACTAGGGTAGGGTAAGCTAGGGTAGGCTAGAGTAGGCTAGGCTAGGCTAGGGTACGATAGGGTAGGCTAGTGTAGGTTAGAGTAGGATAATCTAGAGTAGGTTAGGCTAGGTTAGGCTAGGATAGATTAGGCTAAGGCAGGTTAGGCTAGAGTAGGCTACGTTAGGCAAGAGTAGGTTATGCTATGCTAGAGTAGAGTAGGCTAGGCTAGACTGAGCTAGGCTAGAGTATGATATGGTAGGTTAGCGTAGGCTAGAGTAGGCTAAGCTAGAGTAGGCTAGGCTAGGATAGATTAGGCAAAGGTAGGATAGAGTAGGCTTGGCTAGAGTGGGCCGGCTAGGGTAGGCTAGGCTAGAGTAGGCTAGGCTAGGATATATTAGGCTAAGCTAGGCTAGGTTAGGGTAGGTTAGAGTAGTCTACGCTAGGTAAGAGTAGGCTAGGCTAGGAAAGAGTAGGCTATGCAAGGCTAGAAAGAGTAGGCTAGGCTAGGCTAGAGTACGATAGGGTATTCTAGAGTAGGCTAGGCTAGGCTATACTAGGATAGGATAGATTAGGCTAAGGTAGGCTAGGCTAGGTAGGCTAGAGTAGGCTAGGCTAGGCTAGGCTAGGCAAGACTAGGTTAAGCTAGGCTAGAGTAGGCTAGGAAATAGTAGGCTAGGATAGGCTAGGATAGATTAGGCTAAGGTAGGTTAGGCTAGAGTAGGCTATGTTAGGCAAGAGTAGGTTATGCTATGCTAGAGTAGAGTAGGCTAGGCTAGATTGAGCTAGGCTAGAGTATGATATGGTAGGTTAGCGTAGGCTAGAGTAGGCTAAGCTAGAGTAGGCTAGGCTAGGATAGATTAGGCAAAGTTAGGCTAGAGTAGGCTTGGCTAGAGTGGGTCGGCTAGGGTAGGCTAGGCTAGAGTAGGCTAGGCTAGGATATATTAGGCTAAGCTAGGCTAGGTTAGGGTAGGTTAGAGTAGTCTACACTAGGCAAGAGTAGATTAGGCTAGGAAAGAGTAGGCTATGCAAGGCTAGAATAGAGTAGGCTAGGCTAGGCTAGAGTACGATAGGGTAGGCTAGAGTAGGCTAGGCTAGGCTAGACTAGGATAAGATAAATTAGGCTAAGGTAGGCTAGGCTAGGTAGGCTAGAGTAGGCTAGGCTAGGCTAGGCTAGGCAAGACTAGGTTAAGCTAGGCTAGAGTAGGCTAGGAAATAGTAGGTTAGGTTAGAGTAAGCTAAGCTATAGTAGGCTAGGGTAGGCTAACCTAGGGTAAGCTAAAGTACGCTAGACTAGAGTAGGTTAGGCCAAAATAGGCTAGGCTAGCAGGCTATGCTAGGTTAGGCTGGTACACTAGAATAGGTTAGGTGAACCTAGAGTAGGCTAGAAAAGAGTAGCTTAGGCTAGAGTAGGCTACGATAGAGTAAGTTAGGCTACGCTAAGTTAAAGAGGCTAATCTAGGCTAGGCTAAAGTTCGCTAGGCTAGGGTAGAGTAGGTTATGTTAGGCCAGGCTACAATACGATGGGGTAGGATAAATCAGGCTATGCTAGAGTAGGCTTAGCTAGGCTAGGCTAGACTATGTTAGGTAGGCTATGCTGGGCTAGGCTAGAGTAGGCAAACCTAGGGGAGGCTAGGGTAAGCTAGAGTTGGCTAAGCTATGGTAGGGTAGGGTAGGCTAGGCTAGGCTAGAGTAGGCTAGGCTAGGAAAGATTAGGCTAAGGTAGGCTAGAGTAGGCTAGGCTAGAGTGGGTCGGGCTAGAGTAGGGTAGGCAAGGCTAGGCTAGAGTAGGCTAGGCTAGGCTAGGATAGGATAGATTAGGCAAAGCTAGGTTAGGCTAGGGTAGGCTAGAGTAACCTAGGCTAGGCGAGAGTAGGGTAGGCTAGGCTAGGCAAGAGTAGGTTAGGCTATGCTAGAGCAGAGTAGGCTAGGGTAGGCTAGGGTAGCCTAGAATACGATAGGATAAGCTAGGGTAGGCTAGAGTATTCTAAGCTAGAGTAGGCTAGGCTAGGCTAGGATATGATATATTAGGCTAAGGTAGGCTAGGCTAGGGTAGGCTAGAGTAGGTTAGGGTAGGCCAGAGTAGGCTAGGGTAGGCTAGAGTAGGCTAAGAAAGTGTAGGTTAGGTTAGAGTAGGCTAAGCTATAGTAGGCTAGTAGGCTAGGCTAGGTTAGGATGGTACACTAGAATAGGATAGGTAAACATAGAGTAGGCTAGACAAGAGTAGGTTAGGCTAGAGTAGGCTAGGGTAGAGTAAGTTAGGATAGGCTAAGCTAAAGTAGGCTAGTCTAGGCTAGGCTAAAGTTTGCTAGGGTAGAGTAGGTTACGTTAGGCTAGGCTACAATATGCTAGGGTAGGTTATGCTAGAGTAGGATAAGCTAGGCTATGCTAGAGTAGGCTTGGCTAGAGTAGGCTAGACTACGCTAGGGTAGGTTATGCTAGAGTAGGATAAGCTTGGTTGTGCTAGAGTAGGCTTGGCTAGGCTAGGCTAGACTATGTTAGGTAGGCTATGCTAGGTGAGCTCAGGCTAAACTAGGCTTGGCTATGCTAGAGTAGGCTAACCTAGGGTAGGCTAGAGTTAGCTAAGCTATGGTAGGGTATGCTAGGTTTGGCTAGAGTAGGCTAAGGAAGGCTATGTCAGAGTAGCCTAGAGTAGGCTAGGCTAGGGTTAAGTAGACTAGGTTAGGGTAGGGTAGGGTAGGGTAGCCTATAGTAGGGCAAACTAGAGTAGGCTAGTATAAGCTAGGTTAGGCTAGGTTAGGTTGGTAGGCTAGATTAGGATAGCCTACATCCTAGAGTAGGGTAGACTAGAGTAGGCTAATATAAGCTAGGTTAGTCTAGGTTAGTCTAGGTTAGGTTGGTAGGTTAGAATAGGCTAGGCTAGGTTAGGTTAGGCTAGGGTAGCCTAGAGTAGGTTAGTGTATTCTAGGATAGGCTAGGCTAGGTTGGTAGGGTAGAGTAGACTAGGCTAGGCTAGGATAGGGTAGCCTAGGGTAGGATAGGGTAGGATAGACTAAACTAGGCTAGGCTAGGTTGGTACGCTAGAGTAGGGTAGGCTAGGCTACGTTAGTAGGCTAGAGTAGGCTAGGCTAGACTCGAATATGTTAGGTTAAACTAGGCTAGGCTAGGCGAGAGTACGCTATGCCAGAGTAAGCTAGGCTAGGTTAGGATAAAGTGGGGTACGTTGGGTTAGAGTAGGCTAGGTTAGGCAAGGCTATGCCAAATTACGCTAGGCTATGGTAAGCTAGGCTAGGGTAGAGTAGGCTAGGCTAGGTTAGACTATTGTAAGCTAAACTAGGGTAGAATAGGTTAGGCCACATTGGCCTAGGCTAGAGTAGGCTTGGCTAGACTAGAGCGGGCTAGGTTATGCTAGGCTAGGCTAGAGTAGATTAGGCTAGAATAGGAAACAATAACCTAGGCAAGATTAGGCTAGGCTAGAGTAGGCTAGCCTAGGCTATGCTAGAATACGTTAGGCTAGGTTGGGCTCGACTAGAGTAAGCTAGGCTAGAGTAGGCTAAGATAGGCTAGGCTAATGTATGCAAGGCTAAATTAGGATAGGCTAGGGTGGGCTAGGTAGGTTAGGGTAGGCTTGGGTAGGCTAGATTAGGCTAATATAAAGTAGGTTATTCTAGGCTAGGCCATGCCAGGCTATGTTAGGCCAAGTTATGCTAGGCTAGGCTAGGATAGAATTGGCTAGGATAGGCTAGGATAGGCTAGGTTAATCAATGCTAAAGTAGAGTAGGTCATGATAGGTTGTGCTAGGGTAGGATGGAGTAGGCCAGGCTTAAGGTAGAGTAAGTTAGGCTAGTCTAGCCTAGAGTAGTCCAGAATAAGCTAGGTTAGAGTAGGATATGTCATCATAGGTTAGAGTGCAGGCTAGGCTATGATAAGCTAAAGTAGACTAAGATAGTGTCGTTTAGGCTAGAGTAGGGTAGGTTAGGATGTATTTGGCTACGTTAGAGTAAGCTAGGGTAGGTTAGGCTAGAGTAGGCTAGGATAGAGTAGGTTATGCTAGGCTATTCTAGGCTAGATTAGGCTAAGTAAAGCATGCCATGATATAATAGGCTAGACTAGGCTATTCTAAGCTAGGGTAGGTTGGGCTAGAGTAGGCTAAAGTAGGCTAGGCTAGGCTAGAGTAGGCTTAGTTAGAGTAGGCCAAGAGATATAGTACAGTTAGAAAGAGTAGGGAATGTATGCTAAGTTAGGTTGGATTAGATAAGTTAGTCTAGAGTAGATAGGCTAGAGTAGTTTAGAGTGGGGTAGGCTAGAGTAGTTTAGAGTGGGGAAGGCTAGGATAAACTATATTATGTTTGTCTAGGCTATGATAACAAAGGATTAGAGTAAGATAGGGTAGCCTAATCTAGGATAGGCTACGGTAAGTTGGAATAGGCTAACATAGAGTAGGTTAGACTATGATAAATGACACTAGGTTATAGTAGGTTATAATAGGCAAATTTAGGCCAAGGAAGGCTAGAGTATTCTATGGTAGGCTAGTCTAGAGTAGGTTAAGCTAGGGTAGATTAAGCTAGAATAGGCTAGGATATGGTAAGCAGGTGTAGTCTAGAGTAGAAAAAACTAGAGTAGGGTATGATAACACATGATAGAGTAGGTTAAGTTAACATAGGCTAGGCCAGAGAGGGACATACAAAAGTAGGATAGGCTAGGGTAGGTTAGGTTAAGATTTTCTAGGTGATCTAAGAGGGTCCTAATTAAAAGGCATAAAATTTGAAGTTCTGAAAAGCTAATGGAAATATTGCCTTGTTGAAGAGCTTGACAAGGTAATTCCAATACAACTTGAATTGTGTTGAATGGTGTTTGCATGCGAAAGATAGGAAGTTTGAATATTTTGAACAATGAGAAAAAATTTAAAGTTAAAGGGTGATGTGGCACATTCTAAAACTGACACCTGACATAGTGTGGAGATGACACATTAGTAGAGTCAACAATTGATGAGGAAAGTAAAAGTGGAAACACATGGAAACCTAGTTGGCAGATTAGGTGCTCCAATGGGGTGCTTCCACATGGCACTTCAAAACACAAAAAGCTTTAATTCGGTCAAACAGTTGACATTGATGGGGTTTTAACCCACAACTTATGGAACAACAATGCAATGAATTAACCGTCGAGCCATGACTAGAAGGTGTGATATGCAGATGATAAAGAATATGTATATGTTTTGAATGTCATGTATGATGAAAAAGGGGTGGGTGGAACTCGCCAAACTTGGTAGCTCTTCCAAACTAAAGCCTGATAAATATTCACCAATGAAGGTTGACAACTCTGTTGTATACACCACTACATAGCCACAAGATTGTATGATGATGTGGGTGGTGAAACCTATTGGTTTTATATTCATGGTATAGAATGGTTTGTTATATATTAATATTGAATGCTTGATATAATATATGAATTAGATTGGTGTTAATATATATGTATTAACAACCATATGGGTATTCATTAAAACAAATATGCACAAAAAAAAATAGATGTGTTACATTGTTTATTATTGCAAATGGTTCAAATGATTATGTTTAACATTTTGTAGTCATTACAACAAATGTGCACGCAAACCAAACAGATGTTTTACATTGTGTATTATTGCAAATGGTTCAAATGAATATGTATAACATTTCGTATGTAATTGGATGGCAATGTAACAATATGCACATGCATGGAATATTATTATTATGGGATATATTTCGATGTAACATTCGAATAGAACATTATTATTATAATACATTGTTGGGCTTAAACACATATACATTATATGGTTACATCAATAATTTAAATATCTACCATTTTTTTATAACAAAGGGGCATAATTTCTACGAGCTCAACCTTGGGGCTGTGAACCCGCAACATAATATAAACACAAAAGATTTGAAATTGAGCGATATTGTTGTTATAATGTTTTGAGGTGCCACTCTCTTGGAGGCATGACGAGGAGATGTAGTCCACACCAAACAAATGATGTTATCAAATGGTTGTTGTGTTTCTATTCTTGACATTGTAATTGCAACTTCATTTAAATATTTCATGCTTGATTTAAGTTAATTTTTTATTTAATTTTTATCATATTCACACTTGAACATTTTTACAAGTCAGGTCACTTTAAAAGGTCCTACATCAAGTGGTATCAGAAAATATTTCATGGTGATTTGTGAGTGTGCATGATAACCAGGAGATAATTAAAGCACGGCGAAGGAATACTTGTTGAAAACAATCTGGAAATTGAATCAAGAAGCTTTAATCAAAGAAGAGAAATATCATCACACGAGGAAGAGAAAAATCCTTTTGGTTCTGAGAAATAGTTTTGTAAAGCTCTCATGGTGATGAAAGCCATGGTTGATGAAATGTATCAAGAATAGAAGGAGTTTAAAGAGAGAAGTCCATAGAAAAAGGAAGTTAAATATGAATGAAATGATGCCGATTTGAAAATACTCCTCCTTCTAATCCTTCT
>APFE031322756.1:4303-27991 GCA_000404065.3 Pinus taeda | reverse complement strand
TCGCCTTTTTTTCCAAAGAACAAAGGGCATCTTCTTTATGTGATAACTTCTACATAATAAGTCCATTTTTTCCCATTCAAGTTGTAGCAGATTCAAAACGAGACGATCTTTGTAATGGGGCTATTTCTAGGAACTTCCTTGGACTTTCATTTTTCCTCTGTGAGGAACAATCAGACTTAGGAGTTTATATCATTTCAAGGATCAATCTTCTAGCAGGGCATCAAAGCAAGCTAAAGGACATCAAGGTCTGCATTAAAGAAACAAAGCCTGATATTGATCAAACCCTAGAAATCTAGCAAGTTTGTTTATACAATCAAGGAGACATTCTACAACAGAAACAACTTGTGTCTCCATAATCCTCATCAAAAGGCCACCAAGACCCTCATCAATATGTCTACAAAACAAGATAACTCGAAGGATTTGAAAATGAAGATCACATCAGCTTGGAAAAAGTTGAAACCCTAGCAACATTCCTGATCTACAGAATAAGGAAAATCATATTGAAGGCACTATCATCTCCAAGGTTATGAAATCAAGAAATGATCATCTCCTTTCCCTAGAAGAAGACCATCCAAGGAAGCAACTAATCATCCTCATCAAAAGGGAGCAACCTTTTCCATTTAAGGAAAGGCTTTCTCACTTGAAAGAAGATCATCCGAGAAGAATCCCTCATACATCTTCTTCAACCTTCACCAACATGATCAGGGTGAATATTTCATCTTCACATGACAAGTAAGAATCTTTTCAATTTATAAATTTTGTTAAATGAATTCATGAATTGCAAGGACTTCTATAAGTTGATGGGTCATCAAGATCCCTTGCATGGAGAAGAAGGATAGTGAGAGTCCTATAGGAAGCTGAAGTCACTAAAAGGACTACTATAAATTTATGGAAATGGATACTTATAGGTTCCTCTCATATAGCAAGATTGGAGACATCAAAGAAAATGCATAAGATAGACTCATTCTTTGAATGTGCAATGAAGAAGGACACATGAAATTTTATCTACATGGAAGCAAAGGTATCAAAGGATGTAGGATATCTTCATAAGGTCCCATATACAATATCGAGGAAGGAAGATAACCATCACTGATCTATAATGCACTAATAGATATATCTATGAGTTACCTCATTCGACAACTTATGGTCACTATGATAGATAGAGAAAGACAAGTTTATGACAAAAATATTGAAAGTTAAAATAACTCAACCATGTACAGAAAGGAAAGGGAAGGTTGGTCGTCAAGAAAGACAGAATAAGTATAGATAAGATTCAATGTACGTATTCACACTTTTGAACATAATTGGAGAGGGCCAAGCCATTGGAAGATGGACCAAGGAGACGTAGCCCAAGAGGGGTGAACTCCTTCATCATGTGTTTTTGTGTTACTTTTTATGGTGATGTTTATGCCTGATATATGTTGTTGTTCATTGTTTCAATTATTTTAATTTTCTCATGAAATTTACATAAAAACACATAAAACCTCATGGTTAACTTGTAATTTACCTCATAATCCTCAAGCACTTTTTAATATTCTAAATTGGAATTTAGCACAACAAACACTAACTTTCCCATTCAGATCAACTTGCTTCATTGAATTCGTTGTCTCCAAATGAGGCCGAGTAAGGGTATATATACAAGTTTGATCATGACCTCTAGATCGACATGATCTCTTGGAGGAAAGACAACTTCTTCTTATAGATACATCTCTTTCTTGTAGGTCGACATCATGGGGGCTAGTGACAAGGTCTTGGAGGATGACTTTACATAGACAAGTGTGACTCTTTACAATGTGTAACATGACAATGAATCTTTTATTCTTTTATGACTAGATAACAAAATTCCTAAAGGATCTCAATGGGAGCCTTGACTCAAAAATAAAATATCTTTCTCATGAAACCCACAACAGAAGCATTACAATAATTTTATTTTTCTTCTTTTCAGCTCTTTACATAAAAACACAAATATATGTTATTATGAAGACCAAACCTAGTTACACTTTTTCAACAAGAAGTCCCAAGGTGCGGTTGAATCCATACAAGAGGGGAAGAAGAAAGACTTGTGCAAAATAAAATGCTTCAATTTTCATGAATTCAGGCACTATGCTACAAAGTGTCCACACAAAAATTCTATCGAGAAGGAGCTTGCAGTATCAACATCAAGCGAAGCTTTGGCTTCACAGTCTGAGCTCGATTTCACCCTTATTGTATGCTTGGCCAAAACTATGATGGGGAGTGTGTGGTACTTGGATTCGAGTGCCTCATTCCACAAGACAGGATGTAGTAATTTTTTCAATGACTTGGAGGAGAAATATCTCTATATGATTATTGAGTTTCGGGACAATGAAAGATACAACACAACTGAGATTGGTATAGTCACCTTTCATAGGGAGTCAGGATCCCCTCTTCGACTCAAGAATGTCATGTTTGTTCCAGGCCTAATGAAAAATATCACCTCAGTAGTAGTTTTGGAATACCTTGGTTATGATGTGATCTTGAGCAAAGGAAAGGCATTCCTGAGACACATAGCCATGGGAAAGATGAAGCAGATTGGGGTTCGAGTCAAAAACCTGTATTTCCTTGAGGTTGAAGATGCATGCACAACATTGAGGAGCAAGGTAGAAACTAGAGACATGGTGGTTGAGAGAGAGCATGTTAGATCTCTAAAAATGGAGCCTCGGAAGGAGCCTCTTGAAGTTGTAGAGAATCCAAAAATGGAGAGCTAGAGAGGATGCAAAGTGGAGACATCCACTAAATAAAATGAGGGCTTCTAAGATGGAAGTCGACTTCTTCTTCTAGATACATCTCTTTCTTGTAGGTCGACATCATGAGGGCTACTGACAAGGTCTTAGAGGATGATTTTACATAGACAAGTGTGACTCTTTACAATGTGTAACATGACAATGACTGTTTTATTATTTTATGACTAGATCACAAAATTCCTAAAGGCTCTCAATGGGAGCCTAGACTCAAATATAAAATATCTTTCTCATGAAACCCACGACAGAAGCATTACAATAATTTTATTTTTCTTCTTTTCAGCTCTTTACCTAAAAACACAAATATATGTCATTATGAAGACTAAACCTAATTACACTTTTTAAACAAGAAGTCACAATGTGAGGTTGAATCCATCCAAGAGGGTAAGCAGAAAAGCCTGTCCAAAATAAAAGGATTCAATTGTCATGAATTCAGGAACTATGCTACAAAGTGTCCACACAAAAATTCTAGCGAGAAGGAGTTTGCAATAACAACATCAATTGAAGCTTTGGCTTCACAGTTTGAGCTAGATTTCACCCTTATTGTATTCATGGCCAAAAATGTGATGGGGAGTGTGTGGTACTTGGATTCGGGTGCCTCATTCCACATGACATGTTGTAGAGATTTTTTTCAGTGACTTGGAGGAGAAAGATATCCATATGATTATTGAGTTTGGGGATGACAGAAGATACAACACGACCGAGATTGGTATTGTCACCTTTTAGAGGGAGTCAGTATCCCCTCTTTGACTCAATAATGTCATGTTTGTTCGAGGCCTAGTGAAAAATATCACCTTAGCAGTAGTTTTGGAATACCTTGGTTAGGATGTTATCTTGAGCAAAGGAAAGGCATTCCTTAGACACATAGCCACGAGATAGGTGGAGAAGATTGGGGTTCGAGTCAAAAACCTGTATGTCCTTGAGGTAGAAGATGCATTCACAACATTGAGGAGCAAGGTAGAGACTAGAGACATGATGGTTGAGAGACAACATGTTAGATCTCTAAAAATGGACCCTCAGAAGGAGCCTCTTGAAGTTGCAGAGCATCCAAAAATGGAGAGCTAGAGAGGATGCAGAGTGGACACATCCACTAAAGAAAATACCTCCAGTAAGGGTGGAGTTCTATCCAAGTGGGAAGAGGGAGAACATGCAGCTATAACTCCAGGAGTGAGGTGGAATGATGTAGATCCTTAGTCCAAGAGTTGCATAAATTTGGGCAGGGTCCATTGAGGCATTCTCCTCATGGATCATAACCTCTCTACAAGGGGGCCACAATATTCGGTAGTAGGAGGATCAATTTTAGTCAGATACTAAGGAGTGCAGAGGAGTGTTGACAGCAAAGAAGCAGGCTGAGTAGCAGAGTTAGTAGCAGCACAAGTTTCCTAGTAGATAGTTGCAGACACAATAGATTCAATTTTTTTTGTTATGTTTATTTTTATGCTTCTTAGTTGTTGGTGTTGCATTAGCAGCAACAATGGTGTGAAGTGTTGCATGCATTACATTCCACAGGTCCAAGATAAGGGTGGTTGATAATCCCTTTCTTGGTGAGAGGGAGTGTAGAAAACATAACAAGAAAATCCCAGTTTGACTTTGGCTTAGTCGAACTAGAGAAAATTAAAATTTCCACATCAGCAGAAATCATGGATGTAGTTAACCAAGGTAACATGCCACTTGCCACTCAATTAACTCAATTAATTTGAGTTCGAGGGCTTGAATTCAATTAAGCATGAGTGATTCCTAATTTGTAGCAATTTAATTAAGTTATATTAAGTTATGTGTAGTTAAACTAGTTCTTAGGGAGCAGAGAGATAGGTTATTCACTTGCAGGGTGTGCTCAGTTGAGAAAATTAATTGTAATACATCTCTATTCATCATATTATTGCAAACATATATTGGGATTTTTAGCAGATTACTTTCCCCAAGAAAAATATTGTGTGCATGTGTGTTATTTCTCATTGCGTGTTTGTGATTGATACTCTAAATTTTGAATTAATTTCCACAAACTAGTAGAGTAGGTTTGTGCCTTGTGATTTTGATCATTATTGAGCAATTGCAAGTTTTCATCATAATTTCTACATGAAACTACACTACAAAGATTTGAAGAGGCTAAAATTAAGCCTTGAGTGCAATTTTGACCTCGTAATGTTGCGAAGAAGGCTAAGATAGTGATATGGAGCTGAGTAAGAGATTAGGGAAGTGTTATATCACATTCTTGATGTTGATTTCTATGATATAGGAGTATATAGAGGGTCAATATAGCACTATTGAGGCTAAAAATGGTAAAATTTCAGGGAAAACATCAAATTTTGGCTAGGATTACATATGTAACTGTACATTAAGGGTTAGTGATGTGCTACAACACTAGGAAGAGGATCAATGTTGTGCTACAAAAGGTTTAAAAGCACTTAAAACTTGCAAGGAAGTTGAAATAAAGATTTTCGCTAAGGATTACCTTAATATGCTAAGATTTGGAAGGTTCCTTTGTGCCACTGGATTGTTCAAAAAGCCTCATTCAAATTCATAATTTTTCCTATGTTATCTTAAGTCATTGTAGGGATGATCATAATACACAAATGTTGGATAGGCTTTTCCAGGTGTCCTCTAAAATTATTTGAAACGGTTGGCCCCAAAGTTCCGTCTAGACCTAAGGAAATGAGAGGAATTGAAGAGGGTTGTGGTAGGGGCTACAAAAAATCTTTATCATTTGAGCATGTCTAATACTTGGAAGATAGCTTGCAAAGTGTCCCAAGCATCCAATGTGGCACCAGGAATACAGGAAAATATTAACACAACCAAGATAGATTTTATAGCAAATGGAGACTTGTTATTATTCTTTTTAAGGTTATCTTTTGACTAATTTTAATTGTTTATGATAATAAAAAATTAGAAATTTTGATCTGTAAAAGGGTGTCCACCATCTCCGAACAATCCAAAGAGGGTTGTTGTATAATTTTTCGTCTATACTTTGTCACGGAAAATTTTGGTGGAATTTGCTTGCATGTCCCATTTTTGTGGTAATTTAATTAGAAGTTTATGTTAGAAGCCCTCTAGAGGCATTTTAAGCCATCAAACAATACTTATGGGGTCAAAGCTTTCTCAACATAGCTCTTAGCCCCTTAACAACATTCTACACACTCAAAGTTTTTAAATAGTGTGGTATCAACTTTAGTAGAAATCCATCTTCATGTGCCATGCCTCCAACAAGTTGAACTAATTGTTTGATCACCATGCTACCGAGTAGATGCCTTGTTAGCACCCATCACTCACTCATGTGGAGTACTTGCATGTGGTCTTTCAAAAGGATTGTAGAAATTTCAAAACCTAGCACTAATTTAGGGTTGAGAGATGCAAAATCACTAATTCCTATATATCTATCATGCTATGTTAATACTAGGCTCCTAGAAGGAGAGGAGGTTCGATTATTTAGTATCATACTTGTTCCATGGTTGAAAAAATCTTCTAGGAGTTAGATTTTAGAGCATAACACAAGAAGATGCAGATTTTATAGTAGGAAACTAAGCCATAGTCTTAAATTTTATAGTGAGTGCCTCTTACTTTGTGTTTGCATTTTCATAAGTAAATAAAAGAGAGAAAAGCATATGCCTCGCCTTCTCCCTAGCTTTTCTCTTGGGATCACATGTTGTTTTGGTTGTTATTTCATTTTCATTGAGCATTGAGGTTACTAATGATAAATTTGCAATGTAAGAGAATAAACTAAATAATAAAAAATTTCAGAATATTGTAAGGATTATTCTAATGAATGAAATATCTATAACACTTTAGAACACCCGAAAATTCTAAGATATTAATATATTAGATCTAAGACTTTTGTGATCCATAATGTAGAAATAAGTATTTGGAATTAAACACATTGTTAAGATTTGGTCGAAGTTTTGAACCAACTAATGTGGTTCATCCTCAAGATACGGTGAGGATGAACAACATTAGTTGGTTCGAAACATCCTCCAAATACTAACAATGTGATTAATCCCAAAAACTTATCTCTATATTAATATAGTCATTTTTTTTATAAAATGTAAAATCTATAACCAAAACACCCATATCTTTCTTACTATAAATTATTTTTTCATAAAACGTAAAACTCATAAGAAAAGTTTTGAGACTCATATTTTGCTGTTGCTGTACATCTTAATATAATAGTAAACCAAAAAATTAGTAAAGAAAAGAATAACAAGAAAACTGAAAAATCCAATATATCATAAATAAATAAAAACTTCTTTCTAAGATAACAAAAATAAAATATATCATAAATAAATAAAAACTTCTTTCTAAGATAACAAAAATAAAATTTGCATGCAAAAGAGAGAACAGAAACTGATATATCATAACTTGTAAATTAAACGGCGGAACGAACATCATGCGAGCGAGGAAAGGGGAGAAAAAACTAATATATTATAGGAATTGAGAATTGATCCTGCAGGCTTTGAGAATTGATCCTGCAGGCTTTGATACCTTATTATAAGAGGGAAAACAATTAATTATATGCAAAAAGAAACATATCTGAACAGAGCAGAATTATTGAAAATGAATGTAGCATAAATACAATACGAAAGATAACATATCTGAACAGAGCAGAATTATTGAAAATCAAAGTAGCATAAATACAATACGGAAGCTTTTGCAGGCTCCGTGGAGGCATCTATATCTCTACTTTGCCTTTCATTTTCAATTTGATGGAAGAAGAGTTATGCAAACAAATCTATTGTTATAATCGTCCCGGAAACAGTGACTTTTATAAAACAAAATTCAATGCCAAGTTTACATTTGTGAACTTAATTACTCAACCATCCTCGGCCACTTCACGAATGAATACAAATAAGCATGGTTTCTGCCGTGGGAATAAATTTGACAAGGACTGTTGAGACGTGGGAATAACTTTGCCAAGTACGGTTGAGAGCGCAGGTTTCTGCAACAACAATTATATCCCAGAGAGCGCAGATTTGCCGCAAAAGTTACTGTAGTTCGTTTAACGACAAAAATTAATACAAAATAAAATAAGTATTTTCCCTTAGAAGCCCTCTTTTTCATGCTATTCGGCGTTTTAATTTTTTGCAAGAGGGGCTCGCTGAAGAAGATTGACAAATATTTACACTCTGTACATAGTACAATCATCACCTGCCATGGCCCAAATACATAGTACAATCATCACCGGCCATGGCCTAGAAGCCCTCTTTTTCATGCTATTCGGCGTTTTAATTTTTTGCAAGCTGGGCTCGCTGAAGAAGATTGACAAATATTTACACTCTGTACATAGTACAATCATCACCTGCCATGGCCCAAATACATAGTACAATGACAAATATTTACACTCTGTACATAGTACAATCATCACCTGCCATGGCCCAAATACATAGTACAATCATCACCGGCCATGGCCTAAATACGCTGCAGCGTAACTCTACAGGAATGGAAACTTCCAAACGGGCCTGGGCGTGCAAACGGACAAGAATCGAAACTGGCCCGGGTGCGTGCAAACCGACCGCCCCGACCACATCATGCAGTTCGGCGTCTTAGTTGCGATCACAAACAATCCGGGGCTGCATACTAATTACAGAGATTCTCACACAGCGCCGGGAAGATTCTAATTAGAGCGCTAATTACAGGGATTCTAATTACGGAGGCAGTTTACTCCGCTTCTGTTGAGAGTCTGAGACGTGGGCCATCGGAATAACTTTGACAAGGACTGTTGAGACGTGGGTCGTGGGAATAACCTTGACAAGGACTGCAGGTTGCGTCTTACAATTAACCTCCATGTGCACTATTTTAACATTAGTGATTTACAATGGGTTTGTCTGGGTTACCTTTAGAATCCAACCAAATGTTAGGCATAATCCATTCATAGGGTCGCTTACTCCTAGGTGTATTCCCAAACCCCCATAGGCACTTAAGCATTTGGATTTTTTCGACAATACAAGCACTATGATAACATGTCTCACATGTAGTATAGTGTAATATAGTTCACTTGTGTAGCTTCCAAATGAGATACATCAAAGGATTATCTTAAAGTTGTAGGTGTCGACTCTTTAGGACAAATCGATTATAGACCATCAACTCCACATTGGTAGGCTAATGAGTATGATTCAAGTCGAGTAACACTGTATTCATGCTCTCATTGTAGGCAAAATTTTAATTGATCGATGGAGGATCCTATCCATGGAAGTCTTATGAATCATCTTCGTAAAGTTTTTATTTGATGTTAAGTCATTGGTTATATATTTAATTGTACAATTGACAAATATTCAATAAATGTAACCTTAAAATAGTTCTTTTCACTATTATTTTTTTAACATATACAGATGTTATGAGAGAATAGACTATGACCTAGGTGAGAATATGTTAGTTCCTTTAAACTTGATGTTGCCATGGATACCATACCAGTCGCATAAGCTCAAAATTTTATAGTTGCATATCTCATAGGCTACTAGATTGTCTTTTAGACTATACAAAGTACCAAAAAAACACAAGATAATAGACATGACGATGGAAGTGCCATAAAAGTAAGTTTTCTTGAAACATCAGGTTCACTTCGTCATTACTCTATTACAGAGTCCATCGAGTTCATTGGGTTCGGTTCACTGTCATTATCTGAGGAAGAAAAATCAGAGTTTTCCAATTTCTTGCCAATTATAGAATCTCTCGTATTTTTATCCTATAACACATGTTTCATTAAAACTGCAAAAATTATATTACAACGACCTCAACAATAAACATATTTCATTAAATTTGGAATTATATAGTGGATATAGAATTTAGAAATTTAACTAGACTACGTTTAGTTCGCTACTTTGAATATATCTATTCATCATTGTTTTCAATAAAATTCTCATCATAAATTATATAAAACAATTTTATATAAACTTGCATAAACAAATCTTTGGCATCTTAATCTAGGACTCATTATTTCTTCTAATATTATTTATTGTTCCTATTAAAAATTTCGTGAATCTTTTTATATGAAAAGGATAATAATTATGTATATTAGTATTATGAACTCGTTTGGTTATAATTTGATATAGAAAATACCATATTGTCTTTGTTGATTTAATATTCTAGTATAAGGTTGGCATAATTTTGAAGTGTCAATAAAACGTATTTAATAAAAGAATTATACCAATATGTTTGTTACCGTAACAACTTTAATTCTAGGTATTATCGAAAATTTTGTTTGCATTGAGGATCATATCTTATTATATTAGGAGGTCGATAACATTTTATAATTGACAAGAGAAAATATTATATAAGACTCATATTATGTTTAACTTTTTTCTTTTAATAATGAAAACTAATTATAAGATAGAAATTATAGAAACATTCAATTTGAAAAATTATATTACAAGGACTTCATAAAAGTTAATTATTTTGTAAAGCAACCTAGATCCATCTTAAATCAAAATCTACCAAGTTCCAAGAATGGTCAAGTCCAGAGTTAAGATCTATCTAAGCTGCTGCTCTTGCATTCTATAATATATTTCCCCAATCCTTTAAATAGGGTTTATCATAACGAACACCATCGGAAAATGTCATGGTCTATGGAATACCATGGACTTGTAAAACATCATCCATAAGCCCATAAAATGATTGCCTCAAACTTATCTTAACTATTTTATTACCTAAAAATTCAATGCAAACCTCTCCATATCGTAGTAAATATTGACATTTATGGGCATCAATGTTTACATCGAGTCCTACCATATTGGGTTGTATAGTGCCTTTGGGTGAAATCACCATATTAACTTAAGAGACGATGGTATAAAAATATTTTTAGTAATGTCAAACCAATTAGTAACCATGAATAGGCCAAACATGGGACTACTAGCCACAACAATAGCAATACACACTAGGCGCCTGAAAGTAGCTCTTAGTAGGAATAAATTAAATCATATTAGTATGTCTAACATCAAAGAAAGATATTATATTTATGGATAATAGACCATATACATTGATGTCTCATTTTTGTGCCAATTGACTCTCACCCCCAAGTTTCCCATAACCCAAGGGGGTCAGTGGTTGATCAAAATATGATCGTGTTGCGAGGATCTCAATGTAGGACTTGGTACGGAGTGCCTCCCTTGAAAAATTTGCATTGAAACTACTCTACTAGAAAGTTACAGTAAAATATGTTTTTATGCTAAGTTTTCTACCACTTATTGCATTTGCAAATTTGCTAGTGATATTAAAATGTTTTCTTGTTTATATATTTATTTTTCATGGATTGTGCTAGGGTTTTTCTCAGCTCTAACATTTTTTCCATGACATTTGATACAAAAAAAATAATTGATATTTAGAATTAATTATGTACTTTAGCATTTCATTTTTCTTAATTTTTAATCCTATGTAATGTAAAAGTTACCAATTTGATTAGAAGAAATTAGTTAATATACCATTGTTTGTTTATCGGTTTATTCATTGTATATTATTATTGGTATAATAACTAGCTTAGATCCATCTTATGTTCTAAGGTCTTGGTATTCGTCAATTGGAATCGCTATAAGAATAATTTTTTGCAAGTTTTCCTAGCAGAAAGCCAACATCTAGTGTTCTTGTCTCTTGTATTTTGATAATTGTTTGATGAAATAAGAAATACACATAATAATGGTATCAAGATAAGATTGTGCTAATAAGAAAAATATTAAAATAACTCACACATAGTTATCATGTGAAGAAGAATCATATAAACTACATCTTCCCTAGATTCTTCAACATAGTTTTAGAGCTATGGTTACAATTAAAGGAAGGGAAGAAAAGAAACATTTCAAGGATCAATCTTCTAGCAAGGCGTCAAAGCAAGCTAAAAGACATCAAGGTCTGCATTAAAGAAACAAACCCTGATATTGCTCAAACCCTAGAAATCTACAACAACAATCTACATCAGCAAATTTGTCTAAACAATGAAAAAAGCAGTGTACAACAGCAAAAACTTGTGTCTCCACAATCCTCATCAAAATGCCACCAAAACCCTCATCAATATGCCTACAAAACAAGACAACTCGAAAGAATGAAGATCACATCAACTTGGAGAAAGCTGAAACCCTAGCAACAATCATGATCTACAAAACAAGGAAAATTATATTGAAGGCACTATAGTTCTCGATGTCTCGACATCCAATTCGAGAATTTAACCTGTTGTGTCTGTTGACCGCCCTTAAATCCTAATAAATTTTAATAAAGTACAATACGAAGGATGTTGCAGAGGTATTGGAACATATCCAGAATTATAGAAAATCATAGTAGTATAAATACGAAAGATTTTGCGGGATCTGGAGGCATCTATATCTCTACTTTGCCTTCCATTTTCAATTGATGGATGAAAGTTTAAGTTTTAAAGATCTTGGACAATTGCCCAAAAAATATTATTATATTCGTTTCTGAAACAGCTATTTGTATAAAACAAAGTCTATAGATCACAAAAATTTGAATTCAAAAACAAAAACAAAATTGTGATTTGATTTTACATTATTTTTGAATTAAAAACAAAATTGTTTTTCAATTTTACCTTTTTCAACTTAATAATGTCCTCAACTTCCCTCCTCTGCCACTTTAGGAATGAATGCAATTAGGCATGGTTTCTGCCCTAACAATTATATCTAAGAGAGTGCAGATTTCCCATAGCAAATAAAAAATAATACAGTTTGTTCTTTACGATCATAATATAAAAACAATTATTTATTAATCTGTTGAGACGTGGGCCGTGCGAATAACTTTGACAAGGACTGTTGAGACGTGGGCCGTGGGAATAACTTTGACAAGGACTGCAGGTTCCATCTGACGATGGTATCTATGAAGGGGCATGTATCTTCTCTAGAACTCCCCTCGGGAATATCTGTCACATAACATTCCACAACATTAGTCCAAACACTTCCCTCCTCCACGAACTCGTTTAATGTCGTGACGGATTGATAATTCCGAAGGCGGTGCTCTCCTCCAAGTTCCCAACACCCTGAAACTGAGAATGCGCTTCTCCTCGTCCAGAATCTCGAGACGCTCAATGCTGTTCTTCGCTGGAAGCCCCGATACGAGTTTGACTTCCCTGAAGCATCCCACCTTGACATCTCCCTTGACGGAGCAGCTGCTGACGATGGGCTTGTACGTTCCAGGTTTATCGAACCTTCGAATAACCGACCACACTGAGCTCGCCGGTGCGTTGATTCTCTGAATATTTACGGACGAGCACTGCTTTTCTTGCTTTCCAACCTGGTGGTTGTAGTACTTGTTTATCAAACTGAGGGGCCTGCATATGCTTTGTTGGGCAACCAGAATCTCGAGACGCTCAATGCTGTTCTTCGCTGGAAGCCCCGATACGAGTTTGACTTGTACGTTCCAGGTTTATCGAACCTTCGAATAACCGACCACACTGCGCTCGCCGGTGCGTTGATTCTCTGAATATTTACGGACGAGCACTGCTTTTCTTGCTTTCCAACCTGGTGGTTGTAGTACTTGTTTATCAAACTGAGGGGCCTGCATATGCTTTGTTGGGCAACCAGAATTTTGATTGCAATCTCTGGACAGATTTTAATCTGCTGCCTCATCATTTCCATTCTCACAGTACAAGTAATATCTCTGATTTGTAGAGACACACATATATATATACGGTGATGAGGAATAATATATGGTTCCATGATGGTCGGCTGCCCGGGAATTGAACACGTCTTCAAAGGGTTTCTGGCACCTCAGTGAGAAAATTTTACTAGTCAAAAAAATTTAAAAATTGATTTTTGTCATTTGAAAAAGAATGGAATAATATCTTAAATTTTTTTAAGAAGGGCTGTCAAATTGTCAAACTTTTTTTTAAAATTTCATTTCTCTCAAATTAGAATTTTAAGAATGTTGAATTTGTAAATTTCTTTTCATGTTAAAACTTAAATCCCATTTCAAAAACAACAATTTCCTTTTGAGTTGTTTTTTCTCATTTCAGAAACTCTAATTTCAAAAACAACAGTTTCCTTTTGAGTTGTTTTTTCTAATTGTGCATATGATGCAAGTTCTTATTAATTATTATGTCACAATTACCTTTTGATACCATTACATTTGACAGTCTCTGAGTTGCTCCCATTTCAAAAACAATAGTTTCTTTTTGAATTGTTTTTTCTAATTGTGCATATGATGGAAGTTCTTATTAATTGTTATGTCACAATTACCCTTTGATACCATTACATTTGGTAGTTTCAATTGAGAGCAACTAGATGTCAATATGGGCCATGTATTAGGTCTGTAATTTCATTGGGTTGTGCCTGAAGGCTGCCCAAAGCAAGGTTTGACGACGATTTAAGCGGGAGATGAACATATATTCATCATTCAGCGAACGCCTGTCAAGCAAAGTTTAAGCACGATTTATGCTTGGAGAGGAGGGCATTGAACATGCTTCCTAATATACTGGACTTGATTTGTTTGAGGATTCCCAATTCCTGGTATGTTTTCATATTAAAAAAGGAGATACCAAAAACATATACACCTTTGTACACACTTTCGTTGAATCCTAAACCTGTTTAGTATTTTACTGAATTTTTTCATTCATGCAATAAACCTAAATTTGATTGAGCTACTTGTATATTGGCTTGAACGTTCTAGTCACAAAAATTTCCTACAAAATTAATCCTTATCTGAACTGGAGGAGGGATATAGGTCTCTTGGCTATCCATTAATCTTATGTGGTTAGATTTCTCAATCACACATGTGTAAGAGTAATGCATTTATTAATGTAGCCTTTGACATAGAAGTATATTTTTGTTTGTGAAAAAATAAAAAGAAATTTGAAAATAATTTACTATTGTCAATTGAATTGCTCCTTTTTTTTATGCTTTTCATAATGGAAGTGCTACATGAATGTGTGCCCTTCTAAATGAAATTAAGACGCGCACTTCAAATTTGATCACCGGTTGGCAACTGCATCCCGCCCTCCATTAATTTCCCATCTTCCTCTCCCCGTTTTTCACTCTTCACGGGTTGAGTAATGATATAAGTAGGCAGTTGCAGTTGAATTGGATACGCACAACCCACTGCGCCATCTCCACGAACAACTACTCAGATACTATTAATTCTTTGGAAAGGGATCATACGTTACTGCTTTACAACATACAAAAGTATACATATATTGTATACTCATGACCATTAATTAGGATTACACTGTTTTTTATCCTATATTTAATAGATATTGATCTGGTTTTTGACTTTTTTAATTTAGATTGCATGATCGTGGGCAACAAATCTCCAAAGTGGTTAATCGCATCCCGCACTACGCCCGACAAGACCTCATTAATTTCACAAATTGCATCCCGCACTACCCCTGACAAGGGCTCATTAATTTCGGGAATTGCATCCCGTTTTCATTGAAATGAAAGTATGTCAATTACTTATCCATTACAACAATCTACCAATCAAAAACATATGATAGTCAAAATGAAAACTCGGTAGGTTTCAATAATTACAACAACTTTAGTTTCAAAATTTGTTGGCATTCACCGTAAGGATATAAGAAACTTTTTTTGTAATCACTAAATGTCCTACAAGATGGAGTAATGCTTCTTTGTAATCACTAAATGTCCTACAAAATTGAGTAATGCTTCCTTTGATCCTATGTCTGCATCAAAATTTTGTTCCTTTTGGATATGTCATATGTATGTGATATGTCCAAGTCCTCAAAAAATTCCTATAATTGGCACACTTTGTTGCCAATGACTCGGGGAAAAGTTGTGTAAAGTACCAATCCCCAAGAGCCAATCAATAACCACTAGTGAATTGCCAAAGATGTGTAAGCACTTCACTTGCCTGGACATTGCATAGTCAAGGATGAGCCAAAGCCCAATTAAATTTGCTTTATTATTAGTTCTAGGCGTCAATGTTAAACTAAGAATGAAAGTGTGATGATTCTCCACGTGAAATGCAATTCACATTTGCATACATCCTTGACATGAATTTTGCACCATCAAATAAGGCCTCCTATAATCTAACGTAAAGCGTATACTGTTACCAGTAGATATACATCAGGCAATCACATGAAAAGCATAAGTAAAGATAATAGAGACACAATAATGGGGAATCAATGAACCCATAAATATATCTTCTTTATTATTAGTCGAATCAGAATCAAAACTGATACATTGGTGTGTGTATATATATATATATATATATAGTCATCCAGGACAGTTACACAGTGTAACTGTCAAACCAAATACTACAACTAATATGACATTAGTTACCACTTTATTACAATATGAATTCTAATAAATCACTGTAGAAAAGATCTGCAAGTGCTCATCGAAAATAGACCATTCACACACTGCCAATATAACTTTAGCACTAGATTACTGAAGTTTTGAGAGGCACTAAACTTTTTCTTCCGGGGATGTGTCTTTTTCTAGGATTTCTTACCATTTCTTACCAATCTGGTTCAAAGGTATTTCCTTTGTCTGCACATCAGCATCAACATGTGAATCATTTTGAAGCACATCATCCATGGAAACTTCATTTCCATTTCTACCATCTTCTGTTTCCACTTTCTTCAGCTTTTGTGGAAGCATTGTTGGATTCAGAGTCCAACACCTTTCAACAAGATGCCCTTACTTATGGCAGTAAGTGCAACACATGTGCATCCTCTTGACAACATGATTTTCCTTGTCCAATGGACCTTCCGCTCTTTGCTTCTTTTCCTTCAAAACTTTCTTGTATGTGGCAATTCTCTTCCAACATCTAGAAACATCATGGTTATCCAAGCCACAAAAGGAACATGCAATTCTTATCCCATGCTTACATGGAAATTTACCATGCTTTACAAAATCAAAAAGAATATGATTAGAACTAGATTTATACCTTCCTCTTTAACCTTTATTGCCTTCATGAGGAGGTGAAGCAAATGAAGAAGTGGCTCCTTTTGAAACACCATCAATCTCTTCAAGGTTGTTAGAGTTTCCACAAATCCTTAGTTCAAGTGTGTGATTCTGCACACCTACAATGCAACTCCCTCTTGGAGCTGTTTCAATGGCCTTCATGGCAGCTTTGGAACTTTCTCCATAAGATTGTCCATAGCCAAGACCCAAATACGTAGGCCTTTACTCAATCATTATTGGTTCAAAAATAACTTGCGTGGGCTTTCCCAGGCCCTTTCCTTCACAACCCATCTTGGACATTAGCTTGGATCCTATGCCTCTAGTATGTTTTTCAAAAGAACCAATATAAGCATTCTTAGAAGAATTTGAAGACAAACTGGAATGGTTTACCTCTTCTTCAAGCTGATACTTGACCAAGGCTTCTTTGGCAACAAAGAGTTGTGACTCCAACTCATGCATTCTCTTCAGGTTCATATTTGCAATATGAAGTTGCCTCTCCATTTCCTGCAGTTTATTAGAAAGCAACTACTTCTCTTCCTTCATGGAATTCAACTGCTCTCTAAGTATGTGACTCTTCTTTCCATCCTCATACATTTTTCTCACCTTGTCCATCATGATGAACAAGTCTTGCTTCAAGTCTCCATCATAGAGTCTTGTGATGAAGAAGGAATTGGAGGATTCACTTGTAGAAGTTGTCATTATACCAATGAAAAAAAGAACTTCAAAGAAGATTAACAAAGAGCTTATTCAAGTAACCTTTGGCAAAAAACCTCTTGTGCTTCAAGGATTTCTTTGAGGTCCTTTGGGATAGAAGAATGCCTTCAGCCCTTCTTCCTTTTTGTCCTTCCTAGACTGAGCTATCAATAGCTTTCCCTTCACCTCTGCAAACTCAAACAATAGTCAATTTGCAAAACAAGCATACAATCAACCTCTGGTTGTTTAAAAACCTTTAGACAAGCAACCTTTGCTCTGTCAATCAACCATACTGATATAACCTTCTTTGAAGGTGAGGTTAACCAATCTCAAGCTCTGATACCACCTGATCTGAAAATGGGGCACTTTGGCTTTTAGTCTAATTTATAAGAACCTCTCCCACTCCCAAAGCTTAAACATTCCCAAGTCGCAAATGGTTAACCAATGTGGACTTAAATATGTGCTTGAAAGTAAGGTGAATGCTTATGGTTATTTTAATTGTTTATGTGCTTTTAAATATGTTGTTTTTGCTGATATGTAAATACATGTAACAGTGCAAACAATGTAGCAAATAACAAACACATAAGGCAACAACTTAATATGGATTTCACCAAAAACTCTTGGGCTACGTCTCCATGAGTTCTAGTCAACTCAACTAGGCTCTCTAGGATTATGGCAAAGTTTTTTTACAAGCTCTTGGCTCAACTCCACTATTTTACACAGAAACAATGGGTTTAGACACCATTTTATCACTGGCTCTTGAAGCTCTTGGCTCTTCTAGCTCTCAGCTCTCACTCTCGCTCTCGGCTCTGGCTCTTGGCTCTCACTATGGCTCTCAACTCTGGCTCTTAGATCTCGCTCTTGGCTCTCGCTCTCGCTCTCAGCTCTAGCTCTCGACTCTGGCTCTTGGCTTTCTACAACCATTAGTTCTCTCGCTTTTCACTTGAACTTCAAGTGACCCTAAAGGCTCCCACAAATGCTTTCAGCAGTAGCTTTTTGGTCACATGCTCTCTCCTTTTGCTTCTCGACTTCTCCTGTCTCAGCACTCCTTATCTCTGTCTCTATCAGTCTATGGCTTTAAAGCCAATCGACGTTGTCTGTTCGTTTCCCCTTCTCGGGCTCTCTGGCTCCTGGCCTCTGTCTGCTCAAATCCTGCTCCGAGTGTTAGCAATCATTACTAAATGCCTTCAGGGATGGTGGCCACCTGTTCTATAACGGAATCGACCATCGGTGCCTTGGAAATCCCAAAAATTATCGTTCTCTATTTACACAGAGAAATACACAAATACAAAGGAAAATTTGCCGAAACGCAATCTATCGGACTTCAAAAGTCGTTAGTTCTACCCTATATTCCCTTGGGATCCGTCTTTGGGCTCGATCGCAAGTGATGTTGATCAACGCCTCTTATTGGTTTCAGGTGGCTAATGCACATGAGGATTACCCACTTGAAAAGGGTGGTTTTCCCTCTCCAGCACTTAGCCATGTGGCATCCAGTGTATGGGCTTGGGCAGAGCTTGGCCAAAACCACTTACTGCCTACTGCCCGTCCAAAATCCCGCTTGTTTTATGGTTTCGCTTTGTATTTGAAAAATACATTAAAACACTGAAATATTAACGAATGGATTTATGGCTGACTTCAAATACTATACAACAGAATTTATACACCCTTGTGGGTCTGGATTCATCGTATCAGGTGCATTCCTTTTGTATTTGGTTTATTTAACAAAACACGATTTTACATTGAAAAAACACCTTTTTACGAACTTCAAAATATATACACTTTGACCCATAATACCTGTCGGGTCTAGCTTTATCGCAAGTCGCATATGTATCAACCCCCGCTCTTTTATATAGTTCCGATGAGATGTTGTGATATCGCAATCACACGGTCCCAGGGTCTTTCAATATGGCATGGCCTATGTCAATGCCAATTGCAATCCGCCGATATCGGCGATCGCAATATCACTCGGCACAAGGTCCCGCCTTAAGCCCCATGCCACTATTGATGTTGATCTGCCAATATCGGTGATCGACATATCGCATCAGCCCAAGGGTCCTCACCTTATGTTACATGTGCATGTGCCTTCCTCCGACCCCATTTGTCGGGGATCGACAATCAGGAATTTCTTCCCCTTTTCACCTAAGTCTGCCTTTGACCTCCTCTGAAGCAATTTTTCTCCATAAAGCCTTTTAGGCCATTTTTTTGAAGATTTGCCTCCATTTCTTTGAGGATTTGCCTTTTTTTCCAAAGAACAAAGGGCATCTTCTTTCTGCGATAACTTCTGCATAATAAGTCCATTTTTTCCCATTCAAGTTGTAGCAGATTCAAAACGAGACGATCTCTGTAATGGGGCTATTTCTAGGAACTTCCTTGGACTTTCATTTTTCCTCTGTGAAGAACAATCAGACTTAGGAGTTTATCCTAAGTCCATTTTGGATCATTTCAAGGATCAATCTTCTAGCAGGGCATCAAAGCAAAGCTAAAGGACATCAAGATCTGCATTAAAGAAACAAAGCCTGATATTGATCAAACCCTAGAAATCTAGCAAGTTTGTTTATACAATCAAGGAGACATTCTACAACAGAAACAACTTGTGTCTCCACAATCCTCATCGTAAGGCCACCAAGACCCTCATCAATATGTCTACAAAACAAGACAACTCGAAGGATTTGAAAATGAAGATCAAATCAGCTTGGAAAAAGTTGAAACCCTAGCAACATTCCTGATCTACAAAATAAGGAAAATCATATTGAAGGCACTATCATCTCCAAGGTTATGAAATCAAGAAAGGATCATCTCCTTTCCCTAGAAGAAGACCATCCAAGGAAGCAACTAATCATCCTCATCAAAAGGGAGCAACCTTTTCCATTTAAGGAAAGGATTTCTCAGTTGAAAGAAGATCATCTGAGAAGAATCCCTCATACATCTTCTTCAACCTTCACCAACATGATCAAGGTGAATATTTCATCTTCACATGACAAGTAAGAATCTTTTCAATTTATAAATTTGGTTAAATGAATTCATGAAATGCAAAGACATCTATAAGTTGATGGGTCATCAAGATCCCTTGCAGGGAGAAGAAGGATAGTGAGAGTCCTATAGGAAGCTGAAGTCACTAAAAGGAATACTATAAATTTATGGAAACGGATACTTATAGGTTCCCCTCATATAGAAATATTGGAGACATCAAAGAAAATGCATAAGATAGACTCATTCTTTGAATGTTCAATGAAGAAGGACACATGAAATTTTATCTACATGGAAGCAAAGGTATCAAAGGATAAAAACACATAAAACCTCATGGTTAACTTGTAATTTACCTCATAATCTTCAATCAATTGTTTATATTCTAAATTGGAATTTAGAACAACAAACACTAACTTTCCCATTCAGATCAACTTGCTTCATTGAATTCGTTGTCTCCAAATGAGGCCGAGTAAGGGTATATATACAAGTTTGATCATGACCTCTAGGTCGACATGATCTCTTGGAGGGAAGCCAACTTCTTCTTATAGATACATCTCTTTCTTGTAGGTCGACATCATGTGGGCTAGTGACAAGGTCTTGGAGGATGACTTTACATAGACAAGTGTGACTCTTTACAATGTGTAGCATGACAATGAATCTTTTATTATTTTCTGACTAGATCACAAAATTCCTAAAGGATCTCAATGGGAGCCTTTGCTCAAAAATAATATATCTTGCTCATGAAACCCACGACAGAAGCATTACAATAATTTTATTTTTCTTCTTTTCAGCTCTTTACATAAAAACACAAATATATGTTATTATGAAGACCAAACCTAGTTACACTTTTTCTACAAGAAGTCCCAAGGTGAGGTTGAATCCATCCAAGAGGGGAAGAAGAAAGACTTGTGCAAAATAAAATGCTTCAATTGTCATGAATTCAGGCACTATGCTACAAAGTGTCGACACAAAAATTCTATCAAGAAGGAGTTTGCAGTATCAACATCAAGCGAAGCTTTAGCTTCACAGTCTGAGCTCGATTTCACCCTTATTCTATGCATCGACAAAACTATGATGGGGAGTGTGTGGTACTTGAATTCGAGTGCCTCATTCCACAAGACAGGATGTAGGAATTTTTTCAGTGACTTGGAGGAGAAATATCTCTATATGATTATTGAAATTCGGGATGATGAAAGATACAACACAACTGAGATTGGTATAGTCACCTTTCATAGGGAGTCATGATCCCCTCTTCGACTCAAGAATGTCATGTTTGTTCTAGGCCTAATGAAAAATATCACCTCAATAATAGTTTTGGAATACCTTGGTTATGATGTGATCTTGAGCAAAGGAAAGGCATTCCTAAGACACATAGCCATGGGATAGATGAAGCAGATTGGGGTTCGAGTCAAAAACCTGTATTTCCTTGAGGTTGAAGATGCATGCACAACATTGAGGAGCAAGGTAGAAAGTAGAGACATGGTGGTTGAGAGAGAGCATGTTAGATCTCTAAAAATGGAGCCTCAGAAGGAGCCTCTTAAAGTTGTAGAGAATCCAAAAATGGAGAACTAGAGAGGATGCAAAGTGGAGACATCCGCTAAAGAAAATGAGGGATTCTAAGAGGGAAGTCGACTTCTTCTTCTAGATACATCTCTTTCTTGTAGGTCAACATCATGAGGGCTACTGACAAGGTCTTTGAGGATGACTTTACATAGACAAGTGTGACTCTTTACAATGTGTAACATGTCAATTACTGTTTTATTATTTTATGACTAGATCACAAAATTCCTAAAGGCTCTCAATGGGAGCCTAGACTCAAAAATAAAATATCTTTCTAATGAAACCCACGACAAAAGCATTACAATAATTTTATTTTTCTTCTTTTCAGCTCTTTACATAAAAACACAAATATATGTCATTATGAAGACTAAACCTAATTACACTTTTTAAACAAGAAGTCACAATGTGAGGTTGAATCCATCCAAGAGGGTGTTGAGTCCACCAACAACCCCCCTCTTTGTTTGATATTAGCAATAACACCAAGCAAATGGGGACCCTTAATAAAAAAATCCAAACAAACATTTTTATGAAAATTTTTGTATTTGACTCCTTCAAACTTTATCGCATCGTGAAAAGAGTATGAAACGTTTTCTTATGAGCATAATAAACTGCGAAGGAGTGACGCGAAATTCATCACATCACATTCATTATGAAGCGCTCTTAAATGAAAAAACTTAAGAAATCTTCGACGACCGATATGCGACGTCGCATATCGCAACATCGCATAAGTAGCACACAATGACTGAATGACTAAATACTGCGATCTGCAATGCTGCGATAAATGCGATTTGCGGAAATTCGCGATCATGATTTTCTGCGATGACACATCTTGATGACGCGATTCGCGACACTGCGATGCGAGTCGCAGAAATCACCCATCGCGAATTTTCCTCAGCGCAGTATTCAAGGAAAGATGTCCGTTAACCAGGATTGGGCGTGCGCCTTGAAAGAAATTAATGATTGTACGCCAAAGTATTCAGGAAGGACAGTCATGTTTTTCGAAGAGTCAGTTCGCTGTGGATGTCATCATTATGCATTCATAAGAGCTTAAAGCTTTGAAGTCAATCTTTATTATCATTACTCTTTTCCTTTGCGTAAACTGTAAGACAGGAAATAACATGAAGTAATGTGCAGGAAACATCTAAGGAAAAGGGGAAAGCGTCAATGCTCAGAGAACAGAGAAGAAATCCCTTCAGAAACGGATGCCGCATGCGACAAGACCACAGATTCCAAAGTATCACTCAACAGATGCTAATGTCAATAGGCCACCTAAAGCTTAGAGTCAAAGGTGCACAAAAGCAGTATGTTTACAAAAAACCCTGAAGCTTACGCACTAGAAAAGCCCGAAATGAAGAACAGAGGCGGTTTTCGATGTAGAAAATTATTCACAGAGTAAAGTCCATAACTTTTTCAGTCATTCGCAAGGCCAGAAACCGAAATAGCAAAAGCAGAATCAGTTTGAGAGAAATTTGGGTCATTACCAAATCTACACGCAGTGAATACACCCAACCAGAGGAAGATTCTCGAAAATATCTTCTAGTTTACCAGAAAGTGGTGCCAATGCTTGTTATTTCTATTTTCATAGCTCAAACGAAAGCGGAAGGCGACCAATTGACTCTTCCCAGTCGAATGTTGCATGCTTACAGCACTAAGGAGAAAATACAGAAATAGTTTAGAATTAGATAATTTTTTAGAAATAGTTTTTCTTTATCAGAAGGCGGTCATTTAAAACCGTATCCTAAATTTATGTAATTAAGTTAATTAGTTAGTAGTATTTAAACCCTTCTCAGGCATTTAGAGAAGGGTTCAGAAATTTGTCAAAAACTTGTCCTCGGAACATGCACTTCTGCACCCTCAGAGGAGGTTTT